>JAOTAV010032243.1:0-19787 GCA_026546445.1 Cyclargus thomasi
AAGATGTACAGATTTAAAAATTGCGGAACGTAGCGTTTACGGCGACGCGGCGCGGCGGCAGCGTGCCTATAAATAGCTCATTTATTGCCATTAAGGCGGAACAAAGTTCGCCGGGTCAGCTAGTTTCTTATACTTTACCACAATAATAATACATAATTATTATCAATTACATCATTAAACAAAAAGTCTTATTCAAAGAATAACGTTAACACAGAAATGTTTGCGAAAAAATAATATTGCCGTGGGAGAGCCATGCTTCGGCACGAATGGGCCGGTTCGACCGGAATGTTACCACGGCCTCACAGAAAACTGGCATGAAACGGTGTTGTGCTGTGTTTCGTTCAGTGAGTGAGTTTACCGGTGTCCCAACTTCCCTAATCCCCTATTCCTGTTCCCGTTCCCTATTTCCTTATTGCACTTGCGACTTTTCAGATGTCGCGAGTGTCCATGGGCGACGTCAGTTGCTTTCTATCGGGTAACCCGTCTGCTCGTTTGCCCCCTAAATATCATAAAAAAATATATATTACTCGACCAACCATAATTCCCGTTGACATTCAATTAAATTGCGTTATGTAACCTGTCACAGCCAGCATCGCGGTAATTGATACACTAATTAGATACATCTATTATTATTATTAACCCTCCCTTCAGCGTGACATTATGAATTGATGGGGTATAAAAGGCACATTCATAGAATTAATAAGATACTTCGAAATTCATATGAGGAGGAAAATATTAATGGATTCAATCTGTGTGTCACACTGGTTTTCTACATAAAATTATGTTGTTTCTAAAAAGGAAAGGATTTGTTTGTGAGCATTGAATTGCTTAAGGAGCACCACGCACATAAAAAAACTACCGATTATGATGTTTACTAAACAAATCATAGTATATTTTATAATAATAAAATAACAGACACGACTATATCGAACTTTTAAAATTATTATTTTAATTTAGTGAAGTAGACACATAAGTATTAAAATTAAATAAAAACTTTGTGTTAGTGTCAGCCAATTGCAAAATCCTTTGAATAGGAATTTGAAAGCCTAACATTGCTGGCACCAAATTTGTCAATTTATTGATTTGTATGTCATATAAACTAGTTAAATCTTTAAATATTTACAGTATTTGCAGCGCTTTTTTACGGTGGATAAATATTGTAAACTGTCGAATGGAAGGCGGCCATTTATTATTTATTTAAAAATTACAATTTTCGTATGCCGCCAACCGACGAGACCTCCCTGTTTTGCCACCATGCGCGCTCACCGCACCTACATTGCACCCAGCGACGACTTATAAGCAATAGAATATACAATTATAAAACTAAATGTTGAAAATTACAAAACAGTAAACACAAAGAAGGCAAATGTAATTAAACAGCTGGAGACTGGCAGCCTTTTTTGCATGTTTGTTCTACACCCAGCCTATCTTGTCCGTATTTTGTTTATATTTATCTTGAAGAAACGGACCGTATTTATCCTGAAGAAACGTAACACTGTAGATATTTTTACCGTGGTCTCACCCTTCAATTACACAAGCAACAAGTACTCTTTCTATAAGTGGAGGATCCATTATCAAATGCAAATGTCGCAGTGAATCAAATACGAGTATAGTAACGTGATATGACTAAATACCGAAGCAACCATTGGGTCTCCTAACGCAAGTAGATTACATAGTATAGAACAGTAGATCAATTTAAAATAATACACAGCCAGAAAATAAACAACAAAACAAAATAAACACAAAATCAACATGTCGGACAACAGTATAAAAAATAAAAAAGTACAAAATAAACTTAAAACATGATATTATAATATATAACTATGCTGTGGGCACTGCATAGCCATAGATTATAATATTATGTTTTAACTTTAGTTAGTAGTTTAAAAGAAAACCTGTAGTTTGAAAGGAAAACCACTCAGGCTTCCACCACGGCAAGCCGTGGCGCCTGGTCTTCCGTGCCAGTTTGTGATCTCACAGCGGCACACACAATACATTAATATAATTATTACACACATATATAAATAAATAATAAAAAATTGGCAATTAAAATAAGGGCCGCAAATTTTTCCACGGCCAACAACCCGGGATAAATAAAGTTAGTCGGCGCGGAGACGCGCCTAGTGCGTTAGGTCCACCTGTCTCCTGATTTCATGTAAAGCGCTAGTTTGAATGTTAACAAACTGAAATGTAATGAGCAATAGAATAAGATATCAGTGGTCATCAACAGACAGCATGGCAACGGAAGTCGGGACGGTGTTGGCGGTCGGCCACCAAAACCGTAAATATATCTCCCGGACAAAATGCAACTTTATGACATATACTACAGGTTTCATTTTCCTCTACGCCTTTAATGACGACGACGACGTTGGCGATAGAGTTATGTCGCTATAAAATAAAACTTATAGCCTAGATCATAAAAAATTGCATTTTATCGGGCCGAAATACATCTCGTTCTCGGTTGACGGTGGCTACGGACAAACGGCGTAACTAGTGACGCAAACTATCGAAATGACGTCGACACTGGTGGCGCACGTACGGTACAGAAACTTTTACAATACAACAATACAATGGAAAAAACGGTTAAGTGCGATTGTTTTTGAAATTTAACTAGCTATACTACAAAAGACCACGAGTAGTAGAGTAACGCCATTTATTGTCAAAAGCAAGAAAATGGGGGAGAAAGACGTTTATTTATATAAGGACCGCCCTTTTTTAGTGTATTTTGTTTTTAGAGCTAGTTGATGCCCGCAACTTCTTGCGCGAAAATTTGTATACCACGGGAACCGTACATTTTTCCGGGATAAAAAGTATCATATGTGTTGCCTAGATTTAATAGCTATTAAATTAGAAAAGTACTCCGTACCCAAAGGGTTCCGATCCTCAACATGAAACAGTGACGTAAACTAGTGGTAGATTAACACAAGTAGCAACGCAAACTAACGGTAGAACAACGGAACCAGAAACTCAAATACCCCGTTTCAACGCTACATAAGCTACAGCACTAATGTATTCCCTGCCTGAAAGCAAATGGTTTTAAACTTACATTAGGCGGTTTTGGCATTAAATGGGTTATTAGTTCACGATACAGCCACTACGTTGTTAGGCTTTAATATAGCTGTTTTAATATTAATTTATGTAGGCCCAAGGTATTTTGTAAATATTGAAATTAATTTTGCGGACACAATGTTCTTAATATTTACTTTACTAAAAGACTATTATAACTGCAATATTTTCCTGAATTAATATTATAATAATTTTCCCATGGGAGAGCTATGTTTCAGCACGAATGGGCTGGGTCAACTGGAGTTAAACCACGGCCTCATTAAAAACAGGCGTGAAACGGCGCTGTGCTGTGTTTCGTTCAGTTAGTTTACCGGTGACCCAACTTCTTTAATCCCCCTTTTCTTATTCCCTATTTCCTCATAAAGGCCGGTAACGCCCTTGCGACTCTTTGGGTGTCAAGAGCGACCATGGGCGACGGCAGTTGCTTTCAAATATCAGAAAAAAATATAACAACTTTTTTTTACCATTTATTCTCTAATAATAAATCAATAAAACATTGCATCTATTATAGGCACAATCTGAAGTCAAATTAATGCTAAAATGAATAAGTAAACTATACTGAACCAAAAAAATCATGAGTCAAATGAACTACTGAACTTTATGAACCAAAGCATTGAGTGACAATGAGGTAGTGAACTCTAAGTGAAAGTGTACTCGATGCGGTGCGTAGACCACCATGCAGCGGGGCGGGGTCATGTCCGGCACCATCCGCCATCTTTCCTACCATCACGAACCCGAGCCCAACGCCAACTCGGTAAGTTTTTTTTAAATAAAATAAGTGTGCAAACGACCAAATTATGGAAAGCAACTACCGCCGCCCATAGACACTAGCAACATTAGAAACGTTGCAGGTGCATTTCCGGCATACAGATTGTGTTGTGGCAAACTGAAAATAGCACAGTTTACTTACTACTACAAATATAATTGTTTCTAATCCGAAATAGAATATAAACAATTGTTGATGTGTATTATAAATAAATAAAACTTGCTTTTTCCCGTGGATCCACTCGCGTGAAATTCGGACTACTACAGTTTTTTAGGATATGACGTTTTGTCAAGACCAATGTAGCCTACGTTGCTTCCATTAATTCAAATAAATCCATGTCAAAAATCAAGTCGATCGGTTTCTACACTTAATTTATTTATCTAACAATTTCATTCATTTATCTGTAAAGATCAAATTGGCTCTAAATTGTAACTCCATACTACTATAATTGTAATTTTAGCGAGCTGTAAGTGTTCGTTGCAGAGAAAATATAATTCAAATACAGTTTATGTCTACTGCACAAGAAAGCTTGCATTAGCGTTTAAAAATAATGAATGAGAAAATGTAGCGCAGAAAAATACATATTACACATACAATCTTACTAAACTATATACACACACACCCACACAACTTTTCACCTATTTAGAGCTAGAAGAGTCTAAGTAGTTTCATGACATATGAACCGCAAAGAAAAATAAAAAAAAGCATTGTCAATTTTTCATTTTGTTTTGCAGACTTAGGATAGGGCGGAAAACATACTGATGGAACGCAACTTACGGACGCGACTGACAGCCGCGATCTAGATACTAATTGTATAATGGGGGAAATTGAAAGAGCCAGGTGACGGACCTACGTCATTTGATCGGAATAAGTCAATTATATACAAGTCGTGATATGTCGGTTTGATTTGACGTAACGCGACCACGTACTTAGATCTACAATCTGGCTCTCTTTTCGCTTCTCTGATTGTACATTGAAGTGTGCAAACTATAAGGCGTAAGACGTGGACGTTTTGTATGGGTTGTCAGTCGCGTCCGATCAGTTTATTTTCAGCTTTTCTTTTTTGCCACCCTTTTTGCACTTTTGCACCCAGCAAATTATTCTCGTAATTTAACGTATTACTTTAGTGCTGGCAATCAAATTAGTGTTGGTATTCCGGATGATCTAGTTTCAGTCGTCTCTTAGAGCATCAATATCTATAATGGACGTCTACACGAATAAGCACTTACATCAGGTGATCTGTCTTCTCATTTATCACCTCGATGGATGTTCTTTATATTTCTGATACATTCTATTCTGATAAGTTTTTCAAATATAGATGATCGGAAAGAATTTTTAATGTTGTTAGTCTCCCTAAATCTTAAAAAATTATATTGTTTAATATCTTCTGTTATGTGGCATTAGGCAGAGCATTTTTCAGGTATTTTTACATATTTAATTGCTTCTTTATAAATGTAAAAAAAACTTTTTTTAATCGTTGTGATGTGTTACAGGGAAACAAAACATACTCAAAATTTTATATTTCGAATTCGCATACCTTACCTAAATTATAAAATTCTCTAGATATGTTAAAATAATAATACTCTAGGTTCATTTAAATCACCTTTTCATGAACATAAAACAAATTTATTTCAAATTTAAAACGTAATTATTTAAGCGGGCTTAAAATGTTTTAACCTAATTAAAAATTTTTGTGACGAATACCACGTAACGAGTTAGATTCTTGGAACATTTCGATATTCACGATAAAAACAGCAATTATTGTGATTTAAAAATTCTAGCTGGAATGCACCGCAATTCTTTTGTTTAATAATCTTGACGTTTTTATTGTTCTCGGAGTTATTCGATAATACTCGTTTAAAATTCATTGGAATATTTTCTAAACCTTAGCTGAATGCAGCTCATAAATTAGAAAAGTTTAGACAAACTAAGTTTAATTAAATTGGCAGAAACGTTTACGAGTTAAATAATTTCTTTCGCTGCGATTTAACCACTTCGCGAGAATGAAGAGGAGTTTTAAAACGCAAATCGGTTTTCATTGCTTCTTGCGACGGTTACGCTGTCAGATTTTAACGAGCTTCTTCCATTTATATTGCGTGTCTGGTATTTTACAAACGACATTGCTTTATAAGGCTGTTTTGACACGTGTCCTTTTCTTATATGTTTGCCGTGAAAAATCCATGATCCGGCACGAATGGGTCGACCGAAGAAATACAACGGTCTCCGGTGGTGACATACTAAACTAGGCTTTAGAATTCACTATCTATCGACATTGGTTTGGCTGTTGAGCCTTATATGAACCCTGTAGAGTGATAGTTAGATATCAAAAATATATATTAATATAATAATGAAGGGTATAAAAAGCAAAAAAAACAAATATATCACAAAAAAATAAAATCAACATATTACTTTTAAAATATAAACGAACGAAAACAATAACAGAAGTACCGCAAATATATAATTCATGAACCAACAAGCAACAAACCGATGTGTGTTTTTTACGACTTGTATTTATGATTTTATGTTGTTCAGGTCAGCTACTTTATCAAGCTCCATTATTTTCCAATTATTTGTACAAGATTTTCTGTTTATATTGATGATTTTTTTACTTTCCCCATTTCTTTTTAGATTACATATTGAATCGTATGGAATGGTAGTATATTTAATAATTTTATACAATACATAATTTTATTTAGGATTTTTATTACGTCATACCACAGTAAAGGTATGATACAGTATGTGCACTCCCGCCCTGTAGTTGAAATAGATACTGACAGCCGCGCGGCTTGTGACATGTGCTAGGTCTGCCTCTTGGTAGTACTTTAATTACCCGACCGAAAGTGAATACCTAATGTTTTGATTGCCAAAAAATGTTGGATAATTTATAAAGTTTCACACAGACGTAGTTGCGGGCAACAGCTAGTACTCTATATGTACAATCTTGGATAGGTTTAATTCACATCTACCATAAACTCAAAATAATTAATTATCATTTATCTTATCTTACCTTTTGAAATTTCTCGGTAATAATAAAATGTTAATTCCGGGTGCGTTAATGTTACTTTTAGGCAACCATAAATAGCATAATGCACGTTATGTTTTTTACGCTTATTATAATTTTCCATAATATTTAAAAACGTCACCATTCGCTTGTATCACTCACGAATTTAGCCCTATCGAGATTCTACCGAGATCGAGGCTTATATATACGAGTATATGTGGAGTGCACAGTTGTAATGTTATTGACATTTCTGTACTCAAGAACAACTTTTTTCCTACATTAGAAATCTGATTTTATTCCATGATAACGAAAGATATGTAGAAAGCCTACACTACGCTTAATCTGACGCGCTCGAGTAAATCCAAAGTTCCTCTCTTTGGCAATTATGCATATACTTAATATTCATTCATGACCCAGGAACATTTAAAACTTTTTGATTCTTCGGTGGGATTGATGTGTGGGCCTGGTGGTTGCAGCTTGAGCCGCAACCACATACTGATCTAGTAAAAAGAAGTCATCAAATTATCAACGTTGAATATTCCTCACAGCACAGCACAGTGATAATTAACACAAATATTACTATATTTTTTTAACTTTGTGTTTTCGATCTCGCACCTACTTCCTCTAAAAATGAATATATTTATATCATCTGAATAAAAAAATACGTGTGATCTCGTTGGAAATTGAATAAGCAACATGATTTAATATTGACCTCTCGCTCCTTGGGGAACGTGTCAAGCGTCGGTTTCGGCCTCGCCAATATTTGAACGCCGTATGTCACTGAAATATTTAAAACATTTTTCGTTTATTTTCCAAGTGAACAAATTATGATTACGATAAAATTTACCATACATAAATTACGTACGTACTGTTATGTTAAAACGATAATATAATGCAAAAAAATGTGTTATATGTGGGTTCATGAAAAAATACAATTTTAAATCTGTTATAAACTATTTTAGTTTTTACTCACCAATTCAATAAAAGGTGCAAAATTAAAAAAGCTTCAATTTTTACAAAAACAATTAGGTTTAATATGTCACTATTTATTCATACTATTTTCTATGGAAAAATAGTTATATCAAAATTGAATGTGAAAATTTTTTCCCAAAATCCTTAAAGGTAATATATTCATAGTATAATTTAGGCTAATGGACCAACATTATTTTGTTTATTACACACAACGCAAATTACAAATTAGATATTTGAAATACTGTCGACGTTAATTCAATAATTTGGTTTCAAATTAGTAAATAGTAATTTATGAACAGTTACGTCACTGCTAACAGCGTGTTGCTCACTTATAATTTTCAGAGCAAAATTTAATGATGCACTATCTGAGGCATATTCAAGACATGATAGAGGTCGCCCTGTGTTCGAAATTCGACCGTAAATATTTAAATTTGTCGTGTTGAGGAGCTATAAAAATATAATCTGATCTTAATTCAATCACAGACTTCAATCTAGCATGAAGGTCTCGTTTTGTTTTTAATTTATTTAAAAAACAGACTTTAGCCATAAACAAAAGAGTATTTCGTGTATGATTAGTGTGTCATGTAAAAATATTGTAGTGTGCGTACCGTTTTTTCTTATTAAAAAATGCAAGATTAAATCATATTTTAAAATAATATAGGTATTCCACGCTCCTCCTTTATATCAACTATAACTGGGAAAAATTTCTTGCTTTTACATCTACGCGTTTTTCGTAAAAAGGGGTACAAAATTTTCATCTCGCGCAGTAATATATAGCTTTTTGGTTAGCTTGTAAAAAATATGCCCGTAAGGGCAGCAATAGTGCTTCTGGTCAATCTAGGCGGTAGCGGTCTTAAACCTTTGTCAAAAAATTTGTCATTTCTATTCAAAGCGCGATCGACAACAAATTGTTGAGTTGTCACTTTGTCTGTCTGTCTGTCTTACTATAGTTTGACGTACATCTAACTTTAAAATATTTAATGCGCATTATCTCTTCATCTGTCCACGGTCCGTATTATTATGCATATTTTGAACCGTATTAATACCTTGTGATATGCTATTATAATATTCCCCTTAAATATTCATTGCATTATTATGCTCATTACTCCAGCTTCATATATTCATGACAACAGAACAGAGTTGCTGTTTCATAAACTATTTATATATTTGGCAGTGTAATGATTAATATTCATTTAAAGCATTTCCGTTATTTCGCAATAACTTTATATCATTCCAAGACGAAATGCCTGAAAAATAAACTAAATTAAAGGAATAAACGTCTACTTGCGTGCATCCTATGACACTTAATATTATGTATTTCAAAAGTGGGTAAGTGAGAAGTTGTATCATAGCTTTGCGGACCTAATTAATTTGGTTGCGTTATGTCAAACCCACCCGACAGATCACCGCTAACATGGGATCATGGCATGATGGCATTTCCATACAAACTGCAATTGTCGACAATAAAGTGACAACATAACACTGTTGACAATCGCGGTTTGTATAGAAATGACATATTTTTTGACAGAGGGTTAATTACTGCTACCAACAGTAGTACTGTAAGAACGCATAATATTCGAAGAAAATAGTTCCGTTCATCTATTATATAAAAATAACTCGTCAACGCACAAGCCGATTCCATGCATTGATTGGAAAGGTCTCGAGCTCCGTGTGGTTTGTAGCAAAAGTGAATTTAGAAAAAAATTCAAGAAAAAAGTTACCATGTGGAAGGAGTCGCGGGCAGCAGCCAGTACTATATATTACGAAAACTATTGCACTATATAATTACTTGACCCGATAGACACTGTCCTGCCGTGCTAATTTGTGAACCTAAATTCTAAACCATTCTCAAGTCCTCTTGAAGACACACCAAAACATTTCAACAAAATCGGTCCAGTCGTGTATAAAGGAGTTTAGTGATAGGGAATTTTATATATTAAGATATTACAAATTGGAATATGTGTTTATTTGTCCATTTTTCATGTTCTAATAAAGCAACCAATAGGCTCGATTATTGCACAGGCTAAGTTGAAATAATGAAACGTGACATACTTGGTCTTGGAAAAACTTCACATTTCCAGGATATCCGTATTTTACCCGATTTTGGAGATCCATGGAAGCAAAGTTGCGGCCAAAAGATAGTATTAAAATATTTCGTAATACAAATTTATGTTGAAAGAGAAAAGGTCCAAGATTGATTTAAAGTCCACGCAAAATACTTAAGACCTAAATTGTCTTTGGAAACTTTCAACTTAAACCCATTTATAAACATTGCGTTGACGACGGAAGATATAAATCAAAATAATAATTTTATATTTCACAGAAATTATTGAATCATAATTACACGTTAACATACTTGCAAGTTAGCCTGACTTCACAAGATAATTAATCTTATTATTTAGTTTCAGCGCGGCACAGACGGCAAAGATTATTTAAAATATAATTATATTATCTTAGAGCATATATTAGAATATCGCTCACCATACAGATCCTGTGAACCATCACACGCGACGAGTTTAAATTGAATTTTTTCATCTTCAGTATCTTAAGATATAGATTAAATGCCCAAATATGGAAATATATATTTCGTACTTGTTAAGAATGGGCAGTTTTTTATATTGTCGTATCTTAGCTATAGCTATAGTTATGTCTGTACTATACTATTGTATATTAAGGTGTTTTAAGATAAAATATTATATTATCTTCTCCGTCTGTGACGCTCTTAATACATTTTAAAACTGGGAAAATGTTAATAATGTGGCGGAAAATATAAATAATATCCACGCCCAATATTATACCTAATTTGATTAGATCACCGATAACTTCGACATTTGTTTCAGCGAGAATAAATTATTTTATAGCTAAAAGCAAAATAAGTTGTATACAAACAGACAACTATTGGCTTTAACGTAACAGATTACTTTCGTTCAAACATAGCTTCAAAGTAATTCACTAAATTCCCCATTATAGAGGATTTTGGGATTATTCCGCTAAGCTCTATTATCTATATCCCTAAGGGCCGTTTATTAAAAAGTTTTTAACGATTCTTAAAACTCTTGAAAATGGTCGTTGCTTTTATATCGTTACTACAGATATTTAATTTTGCCTACTTTCGCTGGTCCATCAACGATCCCAAAAAATTGCCTAAATGTAAGTTGGACTAGCGAATAAAAAGTTCGGTTCACAATTATAGATTGAAAATATATTTTTTCGTATGACTACCATACGAAAACACCATTATAGGTTTGAAACCCCGGTGAAGGCCAAATTCGTGGTACCAATGAGAAGTTTTCCAATCTCAAGTATGCTCCGGCACAAATCGGCCAGCTCGCCCGGAGTGATACCATGGCCTCACAGAAAACTGTTGGGGAACAGTGTTATGCTGTGTTTCGTTCAGTGAGTGAGTTTACCGGTGGCCCAACTTCCCTAATCCACCTATCCCTATTTCCATTCTCTATTTCCTTCATAAAGACTCGCAACGTACTTGCGACTCTTCGGGTGTTACGGGTGTCCATGGGCGATGTCAGGTGCTTTCCATTAGGTGACCCGTCTGCTCGCTTGCCTCCTAAATTATCATACAAAAAAATATTCAATTAATATTATTTAATGAAAAGATTAAAATAAAGTATTTTGTACCCTAAACTTCTGGTCTTTCATATATCATAGCTAAAATTAGTCAAATCTTTCAGTCATTGTTTTAGATGAGTTGCATAAATGACAGCAAATTTAAAAGTGCTATTCTCGTTCTTTAATTCACAGATACTTAAGTTACGCTTAATTAAAACCACTTGTAGCCTCTAATTTCATCGAATCTTGTAATAAAATAATTTTATGGTCCCCGAGCATATGAAATTCTATTCTGCCGCACGATATAATAAGGCAGCCGTTAAATACGAATATAGGCTGAATTATATTGTTATGCCCTTAGTAAAATCGTCACGACATGATCATAAATATCTCTTTATATTTTACTTCTGTACCATCGCTATTTTTTTCAGTTCATCAATAATATATGTACGGCGAAAGATATTGATGTCTTTTGACAGTCCGAAATGTATCACGTTTATATTTTAAAACTTTTTAATCGCGGCTTCGTTCGCGAAAATTTGAATGATTTGCGCAAAATATTTTTAAAGACATAGAACTCAAAGGTGACTGAGTGATTGACTTATTAACACAGTAACAGGTGGGATCGGGTTAGAAATTGGCATACAGTTTGATGTTATGACGTAGGCATCAGCCAAGGAAGAATTTTGATAAATTCTAACCCGAAAACGATAAAAAGTGGATAAAAGTTTGAATGAAAAATGCTGTTTGCCGCAAGCGAAGTCGCGAACAAACGCTAGTATTACAACGATTGAGCACCCAAAATTTTTTATTCGTAATGCATAAGTACAAAGAATAAAAAAGACTCAAATTAATTTTACATTGCAGTCCAGAACATAATGTTTCTCATCAACTCCTTCGTGCTGCGATATTTTATATGGAAACGAAATGAATATTTCCGAACAAAGTTGGACATTTTGTGGAAACAATCTTCGTTATCGAAGTATTTTAATTGGAATTCGAAACCCAAACCAGACTATTGTACTCAATTATTGTGACATTTTCAGTTAATTGCAATCTTTTGTTTTACCAGTTTCCACGTGTTGCTCTCGCGACCGAATATAGCGCTTTTACATAAAAAATACCCTTTGGCTGTTCTTGTAAAAGGTAATACGCAAAACTATCGAGTTTTACCCGTTCTTTTGATACACAAAAGTACGATTGCTTTCGGTCATTAACACCACATTAGCTCTCTTTAAAAAATCATTTTTATACAAACCGCGATTGAAGAACAAAACAGTGACAATATAACAATTTGTAGTCAAAAGACTGATGGTTGCCCGCTACCACCTGTATTAACCGAAGGCACTCTAGAGGCAATATTTATTTAATAATAATCCATGTTTATAATTTAATAAATTATTTTTGTAACACAGACTTTTCATCGACAACCTGTCACAAGCACCTAATGACTACTATTTTTTTTACCCGACTGCGCCATATCGAGGGTTAGTTTTTTGAGAGTATGTATATGTAATGTATAAATAAATAAAATAAATAAATAGAAAACTCTTTATTCGAACATTTTGTTTGCATAAAGAGTTTTCTATTTTTTTATTGAAATTGTGACTTTTTGGTCACAATTAAAAAAAAAAACAAAAAATAAAAATATATGTCCGAAATGGCGGCCCTACTGCTGGAAGCAATTTCTATAAACACTAAACAGCAACCCAAGTTAAAATTAAATTCAAGAATGAAGACGAGAGCGAAGATGAAAAAGAAAATACATAGAATGTACAACTAAAAATAATAAAAACTGTATTAATAGATACATAGTATATAGAATAGGAAGAGTCTTAGTATTGTAAGAGTCGAAGAGAGTTAGTATTGTAAGAAAGAAAGGTAAGAGTTAATTTATTTATATAATATGTATGTATCGTTTGAATAGCTCAAGTGACACTGAGTACTTTCAAAAATTAAAAAATCACAATGGCGGATTTCGAAGTCAAAATGGCGAGGTTTGAAATTTTTTTCTGTCCATATAGGTCGATTAGGGTATCAAAGTTAAGGGCTTTAAATATCCATTCTAGAAATATACTTAACTTGATGTTTAAATTGCAACGGTTCCTGCAGTCGGGTTTTGTGTTTTTGGACATTTAGCTTGTTATGATACTCCATTTTTGTTTGCTGTCAGTTTTTGTTCAGGAAGGATGTCTGTAATTGGCGCCAAGACGTTGTGTCACGGAAGCACTTCATTATGTCGCAATATTATTCACCTGTCGCGGGAAACGGTGACGCGGATATGACATGTTAGTAGAGGGCAAAATTCTAATTAGGGGGCGAACGGGTCACCTGAAGGAAAGCAACTACCGTCGGCCTACATCAGAAGAGTTGAGTTGAGAGATGGGAAAACACAGTGAGTGTTGTGCTTGAAGGTTTTTAGGGCATTTTGGATTTTTTTTTTGATATTTCGCATTTAAAATTAGTCGTGGATATCATAAAACATTTGGCTAAATCTTTAAGTTGAAGTCTTGAAAAGCCCTTTGAGAAAACGCGTAATGGGTGGCAAAAAAGAGTGTGTTTCATTTGAAGGTACTTTTCTTTCAATTTAGACACAGTTTATTGTACTGGAGTTAAGTTAAAACAATTTTGTTGAAGCTATCACCGTGCCAGACTTTTTTTACAAAGTAATAACTAGATGTCGCCATATCCATCGTGAAGGGGACCTATAAAAATATATATACTCAATTAAACCATAGACAATTTGGAATAAACTCTCGTCACCTGGCCATTTAATTTTATTAAAACAAATTACAAACCTTAACCATAAACAAAAGAGTATTTTTTGTATGATTATCGTGTTATGTCAAAATATTTTATTTATTAGGTTTGTAAAATAAAAGCATATTTTAAAATAATATTGGTATTCCACGCCCCTCCTCCATAACAACATCTACGCGTGTTTCGTAAAAAGGGGTAAAAAGTTTTCTTCTCGCATATATTAATATAAAGATATAAAATTAATGCCGTTAGAGTCATGTATGTATTAAAGGCTTTAAGGCTAGTTTTGGGCGCTTAATAATACGAAATTTTGAGACTAGCTTTGTGGTTAAGACCGGAGCTATTTATATGTCGTCTAGGGTCATTGAATGTCTGCTCTATGACATCATCAGTTGTGATCCAGCACTTAGTTTTCAAGATAAATTGAAACATTCTTGCCAAGATATTTCCATTTATTGCAAACGATAAATGTTTTGTTCATATTCAGATAAAATTATTATATTTAAGATGTTTTATTTTATTTATGACTAAGGAATATAGAGTTTTTTCAAAATACTCTTGTCTTCTTTTTGCAAACTTTTATTTGGAAACCATCCCAATTTTATACTCTTTTTTAACAAAATATATATGTTGAAAGTTAATTATATGTTAAAGTACAAATATATGTTATAATCAATTATTATGTAATCGGCAAAATATGTCAAGACAAAATTAGTCTAGGTCTATCGGTTGAGCTTAATGTTGAATCTGGTCGAGTAGAAATTTTTTAGATGTTATAATTATCATAGTAATTTTATCCATGGAGGCTTTACGCCATTTAAATCTGGCTGTGATTAGTGCCTACCTGAAAAATGTGTTTCGAGTACCAGACAACGAAAATAAATTTAATATTTTTATGTTGTTTTTTGAAATATATGCTATGTTCGTTTAAATATATAGTATAAATATTTAAGAACTACATAATTACAAAAACTTCTAAATAGCAACAAAACACACCGTTATATCTACATTATAACATAATTTTTGCACGTTTCATAAACCTACAAACATTTCATTCATTATGTTTTCAAGTTGTACTGAAAACATAACAAATGAAACGTAAACGCGATAAAAACGGGAAATTGAAAGACAAACAGAATGGAAATTGGTGAAAATTTTATGTTTTCCCCTCACTCCCCGTCACGATCTGTCGTCATAAACTTAATGTTTTATCGAGATGAAAATTGCCGACCCGTATGGAGAAATTGAAAACGATATTTCATATGGCGAATAATATTATAGGGTAAACGCCGGAAGGATGCACACTTTTGCGTAAACCGTTCTAAGCAATTTTAATGTTTTTAATTAACTTAACATTTTAAAAACATAGCTCCTCCATGCAAGTATGATACAAAGATTTTTCAAATTATAACGGTACAATAAGTAATAGCCAGCGCAGGGGGAATAGGGCAGGGGGGCAGCCCGCCCCGGGCGGCACTTTTTAGGGGGCGGCAAAATTTCAGAAAATAATAAAATATTCTAAATATTTCACCATTTCATATTTAATTCCATTTAAAAAAGCGCGGAATATTTAATTACTTATTCTGCGACGAATTCTAGGAATTTCGAGATTCTACGTGCGTAGTTACAAAATAATAATAACGGTTCTGGACGAAAAATTCTTTCTACTGCGATTTTTACTAACGCGATTATTTTTCCCCTATTTATATATAATGTAACACGCTGAAACATAATATGAGAATATCTGCACTGGCAGAAAAAAATCATAAAAGATATTATCCAACGAATCGCGCGAATTATATCTGCGTGAATAAAAATCGCTCATGGTTGTAAAAATTGTATGTACAATTAAAAAAGAAAAACCTAATTAAGGGGGCGGCAAAATTGTACTCCTCCCCGGGCAACCGATATCCACGCTATGCCACTGGTATATACCCCTTATAAAGTATTACATATGCACTTTATTATAATTATATCGTATTGTTGTAGTCTTAATCCAGTTATACTAATATTTTCAGTTCAATCACACACGTTCTGTATTTTCATACATGTCAACTAACTAGCTTTTACCCTACCAAACACGGTCACTCGAATCAACCTCTTCTCACAAAAAGTTATGCCCTTTGAAAAATGCTTCGCGGTCGCGTAATAGCATGATAAATGACATGCCTAATCAGGATTACGGTTTTTGTTGAACGATCTAACATCAAAAAATCTTCTTTGAAATTTTTTAATACTACTGTATTTTTTATGATCTTTTTCAGAAAATCAGTTTAAAATTCAAACCAAAATAATATTTGGGGGTTTTGGTGAAGCTTCGTGATGTCAGTAGTTAAAGCTCTGGTATAAAACAAAGATTCGTACTCGATCATAACTCCTTCATTAGATTAGATAGCAACATTGTTCTCATCTTAATAGTTAAACATTCTCCTTATCGTCGTTGAAGTTCTAACATCACGTAAGTCAAAGGTGGTAACTTTTCAGGAAAGCGAAACAATTAATAAACTTTTTTATAAATCACTATACTAATAAGATTTTTAAATAAAACAATTTTACATGTCTTTGTTAGCTGACACATGTTCCTGATTAACTTAAACGATGCGTTCTCCGATTTTCTGAAAAACGGCATCAAAATGACTAAATAGCCAAAAAGTGACTTACGTGGTTGTAGAACTTCAACGACGTTATACCAACTAGCCGATTGTTTTATATGATTGTTGTTATTTATATGATTGTTGTTTATTATTCGACTTATTTGTCAACAGCCATTTGACAATATGTCGTACATGTTCAAAATAATTAATACAATAATCGTCAATTCAGTATGGCCACATTGGTGTAGTCACCCGTGTTTCAATTTCGAAGTGCTTGTTCGAAGTTAATTTGCTGTGCATGCTCGGTCCTGCTCATTTCACAATATCCGAATACCATCCATCTCTCTCTGAACAGTCGTGCGGTCAAGCTATTAATAAATAAGTTATTATAATGAGACGCCTATAATAAAAATGCTATAAATTCATTTAAATCGGCCGGCGTTCATTACTCAGGCGAGGGTGTAATTATAGCGATAACGAAGTTAGCTGCGACGATACATCAGCCTTAAGTTTTGCCAGATTACAGGCCCGTCAGCCGATACAAAAATATTACAGCAAGACACGGATTATGGCTACTAATTAGAGATTACGAAAGTAATGTATTTGTCGAAATAGACACTTTTTGTACAAACAGAAAAGGCCAGTTCTGGAAAGGAAACTGTACCGGTGGTGATGCCTTAAATTAAAATATTCACATTTAATTAATATTTTTAATTGAAAAAAATCTTTTTATTTAAGCCACAATTGATACTAATTTTCATCAAAATCTGTTTGGCAGCTTCGGCGTGATTGACACAACAAGTAATGTCCGACTATACAGATTATTATTAATTTATTATAATTTATGATATAGGTGTAGCGTACTTATTAAGTAAACATTACGAGTTAGTAAATTTTCGAACAAAAGAAAACTCCGTAAAACAAAATTGTATATTCATGATTCATGCGTCTTTACCGGGGAAATCGCCTTTTTACATATTCATAGTACACCTTAAGTATTAACATATTTTGATATACTAATTTTCATATGCTAATAATAGATTTCAATGCCAATCCAAGACTTACGTAAGAAATACTTTTTGGCACTTGCCAATAAAAATGTATGCTAATGCGTTGACTTGTCCAATAGGAAATTTGGATGATTTTTTTTCTCTCTTTAAATAATTCTATCGTAATTGAAAAATTATGTAGTAGTTCAGTTTTGATAAATAAAAAAAACAAAATTGTTACGTCAAAGTCTATAAGCTGCATACAAAGTTCATAATTAATAACATTTTGAGAGACATGGGTAAAAAACTTAAATCCAGTGGCGTAACTACAAGGTGGCAAGCCGACCACGGGCCCCCAGCCGGAAGGGGCCCACGATCGGGGGGCTGGTTGTGGGCCCCTAGACAAATGGTAAGCGATTATTTTTTACAATAATCGCTTGACGTGTTTTTGTATTGGATTGACATAGAGGAACGAAAAGGAATTTGCCACGGGCCTCGAACGGTATAGTTACGCTACTGCTTAAATCGCTAATATTTTACTTATTTCTCAACAGAATTCAATTTTTTTTTTATTCTGTATATCTTTTGCCCACTATCATAATAATTTACATTCATTTAATTTTTTTTTACGCATCTTTGCATAATTTGAAAAAGTAGCTAAAATATGTAATTGTATAACTTAAAGATGACTGATTGACATAGTGATCAACGTGTATGCTACGTAGTAGCCATTCGCAAAGACGGGAACCTCGACCAAGCACGATGACCGTGCCGATTATAAACGGTCACAAGATCAACGATCATCATCGATTATGTAAAGTCTGCATTATCTATATATTAATACGCCAGCGGAAAACTTCGTACGCCTTTTTACGTACGACGCGTAGATGTACAATCATAAAATTTCTCCCAGTTATAGTTAATATGGAGGAGGAGCATGGAATACCAATATTATTTAAAAAAAATATGCTTTAATTTAATAAATAAAACGCTACGCACACTACAAAATTTTGACGTGATACGATAATCATACATGAAATACTTTTTTGTTTAACGAGACTATTATGACAAATTAAATTTAGTGAGCAAATTGAGAACATAGATCTACACAATGGATTTAAATATTTATGGTCAAATTTCGACCACAGGGCGAACTCTAGTAATAATGAATGATCTGAGTAATAATAGAACGATACACATCTAGTACTTTATAATCATAATCATTGTGTAACTTATTTTATTTAGTGATAGTTCTTGCATACTTGGTTTGAATGAAATATTCCATTTATCATCTAGCAAGTATTAAGAATTTTTCGGAATTCTGTAACAGAAATAGATAACCAGATCTAGTGCGGCTCAAAATAAAATCCCTTGATACTTGAATATGCGATTCCTTGCCGGCGACACGGCCGTATTTATATAACCCATCTTATAAAAATTCCGTATAAATCCTGAGGTTTTACAAGGTTTTTCGGATAAATGTCCGAATAAGCAGATATTTTGGAGCTGGTCGTCTGATTTCGGCACTGAAACAATTAGAAAGCTAAAGGATTTAGATTTGTGGTTAAGGCCTTTAAATTTTAATAGTTTACTGTTTTTGCGAGTTAAAAATGTAATGCTTAGAAAGCAAACTTTTAAGAGTTAGAAAATAAATCCATTGGTTATATATGCTAAGTACTACATGAAATACCATGGCAATGCCAGAGGCAATGTCCCTGCTGCTTCTTTTCTTCGGTTATTGTTTTTGTCTGTGAGCGTTGTTAGTTTCTTCCATCAAGTGACCCGTTGCTTGTTATCCCCAAATTTAATAAAAAGAAACCCGCAACTCCGTGGTGCCAGAATAAAATTCGTTCCTCGCGAGGGAACTATAAATTTTACCGGTTTAATGTCCCGGGACTCAAAATATTGGTTCAGCGGTTTGCAAACGGTAAGGATGTAACAGACAAAAAAAGCCGACTGATTAAAAACTAAAAAGAACGCACACACTTGAATAAGTTAACTTAATAATTTAAAGTGCCGCATGCGGTGACAAACGTAGTTTTGGTAGATCTTTCTGTGGCCTGTAGTGAATA
>JAOTAV010032254.1:0-19787 GCA_026546445.1 Cyclargus thomasi
CTTTTTAGTTTGTTTTGTACTATTTTAGTTTTTTCCTTTGGAAGTCGGTTTAAATTTTTTGTTAAAAAATAATTACGTTACTAAACACTTTAGGAACAGAAAAATATTTTAAAATAAAATAATGTGAATTTGATATATAAATACACTAGCTACGGTATGGTACGATATACGATACGATATGGTATGTTATAAGTTTTGTTAAAATATTATGGAAAAAATTAGGTATTCTCTCAGAGGTTGCAAAATGTTAGTAGATAACTAAGGTTCATCCATTTATGTCACAAATTTGTTACTTCAACAAATAAATCTTTATTTTTGTTAAATTATTTTTAGGTTTTAAACAGATGCTGTATGGAGAATCTGTCAAAAAAGTATATGGGTAGCCAATAAGAAACTTTATCAGTGAGCAGTGAAACAGGACCTTAGTATATTTTTATTAACACTATCTACAGATTTAACTATCACTATTCACTATTGTTAAATAAATAAATACTACACATACAAGAAACTCTTAAAAAATTACTACAAATAAATTGATAATATTTTCTTGAGTCATTCGTAGATTTACATTTATCTGGCCTTTGATCAAATGAAAGGGATTATATAATAGTGATCACAACCACAGGCTCAGTTGAAGAACCAATAGTTGGGTCTTTCATATGCACATTCCTCAGTACGTGAGTTCGATGAACATTGTTCGAATAAAACTTTGGTATTGTTTCGAGCTCCCGCAATACTTTGGTAAGGATATAAAATGTAGGTTTAGGCTTTGTTTGAACTGCATCGTGCCAAATGCTTTGGTAACTTTAATGTTGCATTTTCTTTATTTTTACCCACGACAAAAAGAGATGTGTCTTGACTTAATGGTGTTTATGTGACGTCGTTTATTAGATAGGCACCACCGTACATACTTTAGAGTTTAGATCCTTAATAAATTAGGCGTCAAGTGAATCGCCCTTTTTCAAACCTACTCGTCCATAAAAGTTTACCTGAAACCAAAAAGAAAACTGTTAGCACCCAAACTTTAATGGATCCACCTCACGGACATGAGTCAGACATTTTTTTGAAATTTGAAACAGTAGACGAGGAATCTATTATCTTTGGTAAAAACATTTCGCACAATGAAACCATAGAGTTTTTGCCGCGAGTGTCATCGCGAAACCGCCGTCGACGCCATGTTTGAAACGTCACGTAACGGCGCGTTCCGTTATACGGTTAAAGACCTTATCGGACAATGAATATTTACGTTTCGTTCCGTAGACGTATCATCCGTAACACCTGGATAATACGAGCTTTAAATGTTTGTTTCATTATAATGGGTTGTAAAACATAAAAAAAATAATCCGTAGGCATTCCCACGATCGAAATTCCTTTGTAATTATTACGACTTTGGTGTTAAAATATCCGTGAAAAATTAACTTTCTTGTTACACTCGAATATTCGGTGCGGTCCGCAGAAAAACTATGTAGGCTAGTTAATTACGCTTGTAAAACAACCTGACGTTTTTGCTGGCTGTACTTTCCTTATCTTTATGAAATTATGTGGAACAAGTCACTTTATGGGTTATTATGTTAATATGAAACTGGATATAAAACGTAACCCATACTAGTAAAGTGTAGCTTAGCGTAATTGCTCAAACATAATATTTTTTCAGTCGTCAAATAATGAGGTTGCAACTTGCAAGAGCACATAATATGTGTATTGCAAAATGCCGGTATTTTCCTAACAACTTTATATTCGAGAGGAACTAATTTTGGTCTCAAGGCTTACATCCGCGAGGCGATTGTAACTTTAATGGCTCGTGTGAACAAGGACTACGAATTGCACCGTCTTATCTACTTCATTTCTCAGCAATCACATTAAAGTGTATATATTATCACATAAATATTATTTTGATGTTTGTCAGTTAATCATGCCGAAATTATACAGAACAGATAATGATGAACCCGTTTTACGTACAAATAATATTATAGGATACTTACTCCCATGACATTGTCCTGATTCCATGCGCGTCAAAGGTATAAATTAAGCAGCATAAATGAGGGTTAAGGAGTCTAAACTTAAAGCACAATTTTGGAAATATAACGAATTGAAAAAAACATTTTTTAGGTTATGTTAGGTACCTGTAGCAGGTTATGGGTACTTCAATTAGTAAAATCGTTATATTCTATTAGTAATCCTTTGAGCTTTGGCGGAACACAACGAATTATTAATTCGCATTTGTAAAAATGTATGTCTGTGGCTAATGGAAAATCAATACTGAGGTATAATTACTGTCCAATTGTTTGCGTTATCTGTTATCGTGATGTATGTGGGTCCTTTGATGATTTATCAATATTAATTTCTGCTATTTCTATCGGCGCATAACCGGCGTAGCGGGCTAATAATTCATTATGGTACAGATAAAACCTAATATACAAAGAGAAAATTGATTTTTTTCATGTTGGATTTCTGAGTCAATTGTAAAATGTCGACGAAACGGGTTAGACTCGAATGCTATTAGTATAATTATATAGTAACATGAACTTTTCTGCACTTCAACTAGTAAATATGTCAACATTGTAAGCATGATGTTATGTTATACACATAGAGCTCAAAGAATAGAAAGAGGCGTAGAGACTCACGTATTTAGGCTTGGCCAAGCTATCTTCTTTAGATCAAGAAAAACTGATTAAATGCATGCCGTCACACATGAAAAAGCAAGATCAAAACGATAAACATAAAAAAGAGTGTAGAAAGACAAAGGTTCTTTATTTGAATTTAGTCCTACGCGTCTGCAAATAACGATATCCTCTTAATTCTGTATCGTAATTTTCTTTACGTTGGACAAAACAACCTGTAGCCTATTTACTTTCTCGTCTATTAAAAAGTTTCTCTTCACAACGCGGTTTCATGGAACCACAAGTATTATTGAACCCGACTTTTTAATATTTTCCTAGCCTTACGGGCGTGATACGCTTCTATTATAAAAAATTTAACAGAATTTCTTTAGAGTTAATTATTACAGGGAGAATTATTACCTAAGCTTATCGAAAACTGAATAATAATGATTGTTTCATTATTCAGTTTTCGACTAGCAAATTACACTTTGCTATCGTGATATTGAAATAAACTTATTATTAATAATAATTTGCCAAGATTTATCCCTAAACGCCCAACCCGTGTAAAAGTTTAATAGTTAAACCAATCAGCTGATCATTCAGGCAATTATTTACCTTATGATATGTAAAAGATGTCGTTAAAATAATAAAAATAGTCCAAAGCTTTTAAGGTGGTCTATCACGACTCACAGGTCACGACCATCAACCCTAATCCCGTATTTCCAGTCCAAAATGAAAATGAAATAAAAATTTGATATAATGAAATGAAATAAAAATAAATACTGCAAACGTAATTACTCAGTGTTAATAATTCATACCACAGTAAATATAACTGCTGTGATCTGTGAAGTTCATCGTTGCTGCGAGAGCCAAGTTGCATATATAATATTGGTATGGTTGTGGGAAACAACAAAAAACATGATACCAAAACATGATATATTACAAAAATGGTTTTATCTCGAATGTAAAGAACGAAACTGAGATTATTTTTGGCGAAAAAACGGAAAATAAAAAAAAGACACAATGGAATTTGGCACTCGCAGCGCACCTAAAGCCTTTGAGACTTGAGTTTTTGTATTTATCTATATTAAAAAAAAATTAAAAGGTAAAAGAAAAAATGTAACGGGATCAAAATACCAACCCGGCAACGGTCATCTGTCACTCCCGGATTATCCCGAATATATGGGCGGCAAAAATATATAGATCGGAAAACGTCGCCATAATCCTCCTGTTACAACGTCACTATTAATTTAAAAATATGTTATTATATTATGTTCCGTTAATCGATTGTTGAATTCAAATTGAAATTATGTAAAAGCCCACGCTGCTCGGCTGTATAAAATCATTGTCAGATTTCTTAACTTCACTAAAGCAATTTCCTCATTAGAGTAAGAAAACTATTTTCTTGCTAGCAGCTCATTTGATTGCAAATTAAATTTAATTGATTAAAATAAAGCCTATTATTATGTAAATATTTTGGTCCATAGCGAATGATACGCGACATATTCGTCGATGGTTGTCCGTGATCAATATCGATTCATCATCCATCATTGTCCATTATACACAAATTAGCTAGCATGGTTTTGTATTTTGAGAGGTGTCCTTAAGTTAAAGTACCCTATTCACCTTAAGAAATAGACATATAATATCATATATCATCCATATCTACAGCAATGCTTAAAACGTTAATTTAAACATTTCACAAAAAAATTATGCGAACACCATGTTATGAAATCCTTCATAATCATTTCGGTCTACTGAGCACAGTGTCGAAATCAATTAAATAAATTACCGTTTACTAATAAAAGCAACAAGAATATATCGATCTTGTTCGTCGAAATATCCATTGAATAATCTGTACGTAATGGACGTAGGAAGTGAGCAGTTACTAGCTAATGATCTAACTGTCTCCAACTCAGAACATCAGATTAACCTCTGGTGGTCTAAAGTATGAAGAGCAATCATCTATTGAAGCTCGCGGTCGATTACCTTTCATTGCTAATTTACAGTAAGAAACCATTCATAAAGTACGTCACACGTAAAGATGGATAGACAAAGTGTGACACGGTGTGACAGGTGCAAATTTTAAAAATTTTATCTCTAAATTTTAAAAATTAGGGTGGTTTCAATTTCCATAATGCCAAATTGCTTTCTGACATTACAATAGGAAGGCGGGGGGCGCTGTCAGAAATGTGTGACAAGGGGGGGGGGGGTCTACAGGGAAATTTGTGTGACGTACTTTATGGATGGTCCCTAATATGAGCAGCAGAAAAATCTAGGTTGTTAATTACTGCCGCACTCATGGACGAATATTTATTATGTACTCAATTCAAAAGGAATATCCCGACAAGCACTAATCAATTGCCAAATATATTCTGAGTAGCAAAATATGAATAAAGTTCATTATATTTCCAGTCCATTCCATCATACAAGTCCGTTATTAAATTGATGAATAAAAAACTTGCTCTACATAAAAAGACGAAATCCTCATTCGAGAGAGATTTCACCGGAAGCGACGTTAAAATGGTCGACTAAAACAAACGCTCGCCTCGCAGCTGACGTCATATGGGACTCGGATTTTTAAAAATTGACACATGTCAGGCAACGGCCAACGGATTTATGACAGAAGTGATATTCGTAAAATCCGATTGGCAAGTTTTAAAAGTCAGACTTTCTGCAAATGTACAGCAGCATACATTTTTTCCATTAACTGGTCAATAATTTAAGCCACAAAGCTCTCTGAAAGACCCAGGCTATAAAACGGCGAGGACTCTTGACAGATATACGACTATGAATGACAGGAATATGTTCTATTGGTGTTATTAATGACAAGGGCTCCGTTACCACACAACGACTGACTTTAATGCCTTCGAAATAAGGACCATAAAATTTTAGAGCTAAAATAACTATGGACTATAACACTCCCACATCGTTTTCTGTAAAATCTCTGGTATAGTAAACTTAATTGAAAGCTTAAGCAATTTATACATACAGCGAAAATATTGCGCCCATATTCTCTGCGTCTTCAAGAGTTCAGGAAACGACTTTCTTTATAGAAAGCTCATCTGACGTGGATAATGGACATTCCTCTTGGTCTTAATCAGAGTATAATAATATAGTCCTTAGAACTACTTTGCCATGCATTTACCTTTCACCAGATCGGGATTAAAAAAAAGGGCGGCAGGCAACGAATTACTACATAGAAGCGGCAGAAAAAGCAGCCTATACTCATACCATAAAAAATTATGATCCTTAACTACCTTTACCAACTTCTTAAATGGATAGCCTTTTTTTAACGCACCTATCTGACTTGGAGCAGACTATACCTAGCCCTCAAGCCACCGGAAAACAGTAGACGGATACTGCTGGTGTCGTAATCAGATACTGTCTCCGTTTTATCGCTTCTTGGTACCACAGGTGATAAAACTTAGTTTCTCACGCTTATGCACGCAATACACGGTCGTGACAAAATAACTAAAGTCCTGTCGCTGGATAGAGAGACATTTTGAAAAGATTGAGGTACCTATAGGACTGTTTTCGTGCGCGGGTGAGAGAAAAGTGCTGTGTCTTGTCCAAAATATTTTTTACCTCATGGAGGTTTACCGGCGATATCAGGTAATACCGCTCGCTGAATAACAAGATATAAATAAAGAAGAACGATAAGTTAGGGACCATCCATAAAGTATGTAACACAAATTTCCTTTGTTTTTAGTTTTTAGACCCCCCTCTTTTCACTGGTAGTCACAAACATTTCAGACACCAGCCCACTTCCCATTGTGATGTCACACAAAACTAAGAAACCCCCACCTTACCCCTTACACCATGTCACACTTTGGCTATAAAGTCAGTGCTTCTTTGTATAATAAGTGTATTTAAAATATGATTCCAATGTTATTATTAAGTACTTACTAGTGAAATTGAAAAAAAAACAATATTCTTTATCATTCATTCATTAAGTGCATTAAGTTCACAAAAATCAGCCATCATCATAGAAAACAATAAACGTCATGAACTGGCACTTTTTAATTGCAGTTTAATTAATGAGTTAATTGATATAGTTCCTCGTCAGAGTTAAATTGAGAACACGGTAATGCCATATTGTAAATATCAAACAGTACTCGATTAAAACAGAGATTTGTTTTACGCTTGTTTTATCTCTTTATCTCTTAAAATACATACTGCATTGCTTTTCTAATAAAATTGGGCAAACGAGCGAACGAATCGCCTGTGAGAAAGCAACTACCGCGACCGTCAACATTGGACACTTGCAACATCAGAAGAGTTGCAGGCACGTTGGCAGCCTTTTAAGAGGTAAAAAGCTCTCTTTTGAAGTTTTGCAGGTTGAAATGGTGTGAAAAGATGCGTTTCAAACGATACATTTCAAATCGTGTACTTTCATTTACAATAATTATGGCTTACTATTTAAATTTATACTGTGTAATACTCTCACTACCCCACCTCAATTAATCACTTGTGGCAAATTTTAATTTATTACGCGCCGATAACACGGCAAACTTATAATAATTATGGAGATTAATTTATATTACAAGGTTCTATATGAGAATATCTATATCAAGTACCTCATGTCAAGGTAAAGTAGGTAATAATAATCTCATCTGCTCCTACCCATAATATATAAGTGTAACACGCGGTGTGTGATATTTAAATTTATTTCGATTCAGGGATTAGAGGGCTAATTCACGATTTCCGTTTGATTGGGAAATTTTACGTGCGAATATTGGTCAATACCATGTCAATACCGAGATTACAAACGATTACACACGACCACGTTCGTGTGGATACTCAGTTCTGCACCCCTAGTCAAGTGGCAAGCGACTATAAAAATGCCCCAAAATAGAAATATCGATGAAAAAAAGACTATAATATCTTAAATGCGGCAATTTTAAAATCAAACAAAGTAGAATTTCTCAAAACGCTGCATACAAAACGATACTCCAATATGACGTCACTTACCTGTAGTTTGTATGCATCGCGGATAGACTTTGTTTGATAGATATTTACATATTGCGTTTATTAAAGTGGTTTTATAACAAAAGTTGTTGTAAATTGCCTAACCTATGGAATTGTTTATAAACATTTTAAAATATGAGTACTTAAAAAAACGACTTGCTAGTCCAACTTTGGAGAGTTACTACAAAAAATAAGTATAGAAGTTATGAAGCCGAAATTTTGGCAATACCTTTTTTTCAAATCATTACTTACAGGTTTTGACAAAAAAATTGACAGCTTCGAAACTAAAGAACTTTTAGGGAAAAATAACTTATTTTTCAAGTATTCGTCAATATTTCATTATTTTTAAGATGTATTCTGCTATTCGGAGCGGAGAAAAATCAAAAACCATCCATATATAATAGACCCTGCATAGTTAATTAGATTCGTAAGCGTTAAAAAATATTAAATGCTTTGTTCTCTGCTAATCAAATCAACGATGTAATATTGCTCCTCGTGCATTACTGCTTTAAACCCAACGTCCAACGAATGTACCAATTTAAAAGATGCACTTTTTGGCAGTATTGTGGTCAAAATATGTACGATAAATATTTTTACTGCAATATTTTTGGCATCCTTACAATCCGCAGAGCACTAAGGTTAATGGTGTCGGGAAGTGCAAGAGGTAGCATAACTATGAAGATGCTAACGACGCCTTTAAGACGTTGGCATTAAGGGTCCGCCAAAGGTAAAATAACAATACGCACTCTTTTCCAATAATAATCTGTTTGTTATAATGCAATTCAATATTGCTAATTTGGTATCGTTAAGGTACTGACACACCTGTGCTTTGCGTGTTACGGATATTCTCCAGGGTACTTGAATCTAATGACCCATTAATATGAAAATGAGGCGACAGTGTGTACCAGCATAATATTCGTATGTGTTAATAAAGTAACTTATAATATGCCTTTGTAATTTTATAACCATATTCCCATAAACTATTTTTTTAACTGCTTTTAAGTATTATTTCGGGTATTGTTAAGCCCGCGCTAGTCAATATATTAATATCTATATAGAATACGCGATAGGAAAACTTTGCAACCCTTTTTACTAAGGACGCGTAAATATAAAAGCATGTCATTTCTCCCAGTTATAGTTGTTATGGAGGAAGAGCGTGTAATACTAATATTATTTTAAAATGTGCTTTAACTTACATATTTTAAAGAAATAAAATGCTACGCACACTACAATATTTTGACATGACACGATAATCATACACGAATGATTTTATTGTTTATGATTAATATCTGTGTTTTTTTTAATAAAATTCAACGACCTTGTTGCCTTTATACCTAATTAAATTCTGTGATTAAATTGATAAATATTAATAGTCGAATCACATGGCGACCTCTAGTTGTATTATTTTTTTATTATACGCATAAGCATCTGCTTTAACCAAACTTAAATCTCATTTCGAAATTCGAAAATTAGGAATTCCCGACACGAATCTACCTGGCAGCGCCTCAAAATCTATTGTCTGGGCGGAAAAGAAAATTTTACCTGTACTCAACTCTGTTTCGCTATTGATTTTAATTAGTCCGGTTAAGTTTCGCTTTGCTTAAGATAACTGCAAGTCAAATCCACTATTATTCATTAAACTGCGGAAGTTGGATCTAAACAAACGAACTGCTGCCAAGAACTCTCCAGTTAGGGTTAGCAGTTAGGTTTAATAACTTTATTAGTCTCTACTTTTTGCTACTTATAAGTTAACAATTTCGTACGTGAATTTAAGATACATAATATTATGTTATAGTTTTTTTATTTCAGCGTTATTTTTAAGAATGTAAATATACGTGCAGGCAACAGTGTTCTCTAAAGATTTATGGCTAAAACTTTAAAGTATGGTATATGTACCTATTGATTAATTATTGACTAAACACCTGAGATTTAAAGAATCAATAATGTATCCTTTATTCTATCCTGTACGTTTTGTACATAGTGCTTAGTACTCTACCTATGTAGAATATTATGAACCTACACAACACAACGCACTTCAATCAAAAAGGGAACGCATCGTTCCTTTGTCTTGCACGAGGCCCTGACGGGCAGACGGCAGCCCTGCTTCCTGACCACTCAAACAGAATAGTCCAGTAATTAACACGAATAACAAAGGCGGCCGCACAAAGCTCTCCCTTTGAAAGTTAAACTTTTTACAATTCCTCGAGTGTGGTAAGAACAAAGTAACACAAACAGCCTGGAAAACACGTCCACATTATAAATGCGTCTAAAAATTTGGAGAAATGGCCCTCGAAGCCTGCGGGGGAGGACGTGACTCTGAGGACAGTCGCTAACGCCTCGGCCCTCGGACTCAGATTATATCGTGACGTTCCGAATAATTACACCAATAACTTGACGTCGTAAAATTTAATATTTCATGCGTTTATTCCGTGATACCTTCTAGATTATTCTGGCTCTCAGACAAATATTATGGGCGTAGCAACAACACAACCTTGTTCAAATTGAAAACAACTTTATTAAATATGAAATGTTTAATTAAACATAATAAACCTTTTCGGACACTACACCCTCAGCGACTTGTAACTTTGGTAAAGTTTCGGTAAATGATTTTACAAACAAACTCCGAAGGGTTGTGTCGGTGATGAACAAAATTTAATTTACGATAAGCCTCAGAAGGTAAGTTTATTATATTTTCATAAAAATTTAAATTAGTAACTGAAAGTGTCACGGCTTATCTCCGGCCAGCTGGGCAGCTGGGCCTGGCGCCTAATTAGTTAAAGCGTAACAAAATATTTAATCTGAAAATATGAAAAAACGTACAATTTTTGAGGAGTTATTTATCATTCTCACGTTAGCCGCCAGGGTTGGCGCCCTGATGACTAATAAATTTTATTAACGATGCCCTTATCTCGCGATGTTGGTACTCGGAGAGGGAGTTGAATATCCATATGTAGTATAAATAAATATAAAACTCCATTGAGTTGGGATTTCATCAGAGAATGTAGTCTATATATTTTGCTCCAGTAAAATGTCTTTAATATGAACAATTTAAATTAACAAATATCATTTTCAATTTGGTCAGTCTTGCTATAACTCTAGTTTTAGCAGGACTAACATGGACTGACTTGGCTAGTTTTAGTGCTAAAATACCAATTCGTGGCTGCCCAGGTAACATATTTTCTCAATGTTGTGCACATTGAGAAAATACTGCTAGGAAGTAATATGAAGTTTACCAGAGGACCTGTAAAAGGTCGTTATAGCGATATTGCCAATGAAATTTATTGCTCTGCAATTAATTTTAGAATTTTTTTTTACTTCATAGAAAATCTTATTATCGTTTTCATAAAATGGTTTTATGGTTAAATTATGTAATATTCAATTTAAATTAAACACTTGTTAATTACTAATGTATAATTGTTTGGCACGCTCTGCAGTCTAAACGGCACGATGGATTTTAACGTATGAGCGCGTATGAGCGCAAGTGACACTGGGTACATTAAAAAATTAAGAGATCAAACTGGCGGATTTTAAAGTAAAAGTTGTGAAGTTCCAAATATTTCTCCGCCCGTTTAGGTCGAGGAGGGTATTAAAGTGTAGAGAGATATATCTTGAATGGCTATTTCAAATAACCATTCTAAAAATACACATAGCTTGATGTTTAAATTGCAATGGTGTGGTTTTCTGTTTTTGCAAATTTAGCTTGTTTTGCAGTTACATACCTATTATGTATTAACATTATATGCATGACATCCGCCATATCTTCGCATATTAGAACAAATAAGCAACCTTAGAACATGAATCTTTTTTATGCCCTTAAAACCTGAATATTATAAATTCTACAAATTATTACTTAGCCTGTTAAAAGTTTCGTTTGACGCCTGCTCTCTGGGGGTCGCCGTGCCTCACTCGGCCCAAATTATATAACAAACTTCATCAGAATTGTAAAACACCTCGTGTACATTAAAGTAGGTAAAACCACAGCCCCATATCCTCATACTATATCCCTACAGTATTTTAAAACGGAGGACAGTTTTGAGCCAAGTCAACTAGAGAGTTAATGTGTTCATAAGTAATCCGAATTAAGTCTATACCTAATAATAACAAATGTAAAAACATCAATTGTGTGAGCCTATAGAAATGCCATGTGGTGTTTTTAAAAAGAAATTAGAATTTTTAAAAGGCCCGTATCCGGAGCGTCGGATTTGTGAATGAAACGAAAAAGTATGTCAGGATTTGTGATGGAGGTCCGGAGTCTTTCCCTTTTGGGAAATCAATTTTAGTAATGTTCAAGTTTGTTTGGATGAAAGATGACATGAAAGATAGGTCAAAACATACCGTACGCATTTGAACCTATTAGAAAATGGTCCTTCGAAGAAAAAAGGTTTAATAAAAATAACCTAAAAGTGTGTACACTTAGGTTATTTTTATAAACCTTTAAACGTAGTTATAAAAAATATAAAAGCCGTAGCATAAGTTTAACCCAGATTCTTTGAACCTGTGGGTTAAGAAAAACAATGGATAACTAACATTAATAATTCTTAGCGTTACGTCGTTTACCCGAATCCCCAATTAATATTTACTTAGGCCTTCGTGTTCCATTCCACAAAATTCCATGACTCGAAACACGCATCGCCATTAGAGGATAGCTTTTTGTGTTAATCAATTATAATCTTTTTGCCATTTCATTACGTTTAGGGTAGTTCGTATGCAATAAACACCCCTTATGAGATCAGCTTTGTGTTTTGTTTTTCCTTATAAATGTTTGTTTCAAAGTTATAAATTGTTGAAATGTAATTGATACACACAACTGATATGATTTTTATATAATAAATTGATAAATTTAATGCGCTTCTCATTGGCAGCTTTTAAGGTATCCATATCCTAGGAGGCAAGGGTTCAAATCCTACCTAGACAAATTAGTTACACATTTTTGTCCTATTTTTCTTTTAAAGTTTAGAACTTTTCTATAAATTTGAAACTTTGTTATAATTTTTTTTTAATTTAAAACTGCAGAAACACGTTTTCCCAATTTTTTTGCTCTGTATTGATACGGAACTTTCTAGCGCGAGTCCATCTCGCTCTTGGCCGGTTTTACTTAAATATTTTTCATATTGACGAAGTTAATTAAAACTCTTTCGGTCGAATATAAATCGCTGATCCCATCAAAAGATGTACTTTAATCCGATATCTTTGGCAACACTGGAACTGGATATTCAGTTTTAATTTCGAACATAATGAACGTATCCACGAATTTTCGAGAACCAAAAGGTACAGTTGGTACGCAATAATAATGTTGACAACGTCAAAGCTCGCTATCATGTTCTGTACATGAGCTGAACTTTCGCAAAGCAAAATATTAATTGCAAAGTAAGATGTAAATAGTAAGTACTGAGTTACTATTGCACTAACATTTGCAACATAAGCTACGAAATCACGTTCTGTAATGCCTGAGGTTTTATATAGGGTTTATATTCTTTGCCTAGAGGTTTTGATTGGCACACGATCTGCCTTTTAAAAACGTATCGAGAACACCAAGTTAGAATTCGTTTAAATACCTTCTACAAAATTATTCGTATTCGAATCTTAACGGGATTAAGCTATATACAAATACATTTATAATTTTGCACAATAAAAAGACAGCCATATGTCATGATAAAATTCGCCACGTGACAGCCCTGCAGGCGCGGGGATTATCCAGGGACATCCCTAATTACTTTAAACCCCTACACCCACAAGCGAGCAACAGTACCCAAAAAACCGCACGCGTGAACGCTTGTACTACTGTTTAAATTACCCTCAAGTCTAAACCACTCTTAGGGTTGAGATGCACACATCGTTCTATGGAAGTTTTCTAAATAGACCCGATATTAAAAAGTTTTTTAAATAGACACAAAGCTTCAATGTCACCCAGTTGGAAGATCTTCCTTTTGGGCTCATGTAGAAAATATATTTTTTCTATGCATAAAATGTGAAAAGTGATCAGTGCAGATCACTTTTTATATACATAAGTACAGTTCCAAGTAAAAATAAGCAAAATCAGTATGAAATCGATGACGAATGCTTTGCGAGCAATGAACAAAGAACATTGCAACATATGCCGGAATCATTTTGATGCAACAAAACATCTCTTACACCTTCTCATGGTAAAAACTGACAATAAATTCTGCCAATACGAGCTGCAAAAAAACGAAGAGTATCGAACAAAGACCTTTTCTCACGACTGCCTTAATTAAGTATGGAAAGTGGTTGTTAATTATAAGGATACGGTGCGATTGTTTAGCGGGCGAAAGCTTAATATTATGTAAAGTACATACCGCATCTAGGTATATTATTATTATTATTTTTGTTTGAAATACGAGAAAAAACAATCTATAGGTGTAGTGTTCCAATACCTAGATCAATGAAACGTATATTTGTGTGCGAAGTCCTTTTCTTATCAAAAGGACTATCTAAGCTGAATTTTAAAACTCTCTCGAAAAAACTTTTCTTCCAATCGCGCCAAGTTTTAGTAATTAGTTCCAATGAATGTTTTCAGCTGAGTAAATAATATGCATTTCAGTCTTTAATTACCAAAACTGTTTTAAAATATATATTTTAGTATAATAATGACGACCATCGCAAACTTGTAACTAGAATACTAACGAACAAGTCATAAGGTAATTTTTAATATATTTAGAACTAAAATTAAAAAATAAGACACGTAGTAGGTACTATGAAAAGCATTTAAATAATTTTCATATTTCGAATCCTAATATCGTTTCGGCGCTCTCTTAAAGTTGGCAAGAATCTTCGCTCTTTGATCTAAGTTTGTGTTCTATTTGCATGTGAAATGTGAACAAGGTAGGAGAGGGTACTTCACTTTCCACCAATCTTCAGTTAACGAACTACCACACTTCGAGAAAGGTCACAAGGATCCGCACCTAATGAAATCCTTACCTCGTCCCAATTTGGGACGTGTTTTACTACAATAGTAAATTTTACTGCAACAGTAAAATCACGCCGTTTTTATGATAACAACTTTCGTATCTTCGTTTCTATGTATTCAAGTTTTATGCGTCGTAAAATGTGATCAAAGGTTCGATATTTGAATATCTTCTGTCCTCATCATCATTGTCCGTTTCGGGATACACCCCCATGAAACCGAAGTTTGATCGACTGGTTTATCTTTGATCTCAGATAACGTCAATTTAACAAGACAGGACAATCGGGTCGGGAGTCTGACCTATATTGTTTTAAAGCGGTCGAAAGCACATTGCAATTTAGACAACGCTTAGGTCTCTGTTACTGTCTTAGTACAAAGGTTATTGCGTACAGGTAGGCAGTGTTTGAACTCCAGACTATTGACAGCCTTTTTGACGATGATGTGCTACTTCGCCTTTCGTTGTTCATACACATGAAATGTATATAAAACAAACACAGCACTACTAACACGAAAACGTGAGATTTACACCGTTATCTGAAAAAGTGGGCAATTAAATACAGTTTTGTAACGAATTCAATTGTTTCGACCTACATGAATCTCGCAGACGTGTTAATTTTCGAACATTTTTTCCGTCTACATTTTGGATAGTTAAATGATTAGTAATATTTTGTTTTGAGGTTTTAAAATCGTTCAGATTCGGTCAGTAGGTAATACTTGTCATATTATGCCATTACAAGCTGTCCCTTGCCAGCTTCACTTCGTAGGGACCATACATTAAGTACGTTACACATAAAGGGGGTAAATTAAAATCTTTAAGGATCAAATAATCATTCATTATGTGTAGACTATCGGAATTCGACTAAGCCTCAACTATCTCTCAATATTCATACTTTTGAAGTCGTTACCAGCTCAGTAAATTTCAGAGATTTTCTCCAAAGAAGTTTTGCTTGAGATAAAATTGTCGGTACAACTTCAAAATTATAAATATTAAAATCTGAAAAAGACACACATAAAGAATTATAATTATTTTATTCTTTTAAAATGGTTTTTAAGAATGTTTCCTTTACTTTCTTGGAAGTCGGTTTTAATTTTTTGTTAATAAAACGTCCTCTCGTTTTTTCGGTTAATAAAAATATGCTACTTTAGCATTTCATCTCTCTTCTGCACTCGCACGTTTTTCTCATAATATCTCTCATGAAATTAGCGTCAATTAAAGTAAAACTAGGTATAAAAACCCTAATGTACAATAATGTTAATAGTGAAATGGCAACACTGGACAAACCGGTGTACCGAGGTGAAAGCCTTCTGACTCATAACTTGCACTACGCTGGTACTAAATCCAAGGTACAAACGACACTTTCACAGCCTTAAATTCTGTGACAGATGCTACATCCTGACGTCATCCCTTGTGGAATGCTAACATCTTGTTGTTCTCCTACATTGATATGTTTTTTATATTTTTTCGGATAAGACAACTCTCCAAGGCTGACTTTATTCAATGAGATTTGAGGTCTTTTTTTTTGGATTTTATTAATATTTTTCCGGCACATGAACTGAAAGACGTACAGAATGTCTTGCATTATTAAGATTTTAATAATAGGTATATATCAATAATTAAGACTGTCAACACATTTTTTTTTTAATTTAAAAAGATAATAGTTTCTGAATCTCTCTCTCCGTACATAATAGCTTGAAAATTCATTTCACGTGTGAAGCCGCAGGCCACTAAAAATAACAACCACTTTAAAGTTCGATAAAGAAAATTTGCACAAAGAACAAAGAGGCCATGACTAACGCTTTGCATACCAAATGAGGCGGGAAAATTTAATTTACTGTTAATTATCATAGAATATTACGAGAAACTTCTGCGAAATGTGGTCAAGGAGTAATTTCGTAAGTTAGTCGCCACGACTATTTTTTTTTAATTAGATAGACCGTAACACTGTAGTGACTAGAGACAGCGCCAAACTGCCAAGTGTATTAGTCATTTATTATACATCCAATTTTTTACTCCTCCATCTTGTATACTGACTTGGTTAGTTTAAAAACAACTGAAAACTTTTGGCTAGTTACCTAAAGCTAAAAACATAATAAATAAGAAGTTTAATAAATGATAAAATGAATAAACCGAAAAGCGACAACTAGCGGCGCGCGCTTATAACATGTTTTCGGTTAGCCACAGAATAAATAAAAAATAATGATCGGGTTTTCCTTCCTGACAATTTACCTAACACCAGAACGCCGAACGGATTTCCACGGTTTTGCATTTGTTGGAAAGGTCTCGGGTTCCATGAAGTTTGTAGCAAAAAAAAATCAGAAAAAATTCAAGTCAAAAGTTACCACGCGGACAGAGTTGCGGGCAACAACAAGTATATTAAAAAATTATTCATTATCCCTTATAGGGTTTCGTACCCAATGGGGAAAAAGGGGACTCTATTGTCAAGACATCTCTGTCTGTCCGCCTATCTCTACTCTATACAATAACTATTTATCGAAATGAGTACTCATCATCAAATATCAATAATTAAATCCAATTTACAATTGGATTTAATTATTGATATTGTAAATTTTACTTTTTATCCGAAAACCAAAGACGCGATCAGATTAATGTTGCTAGTAAAAACAAATCAACATATGATAGCCAGTTTACAGCAAAAGCAATGGACTACAAACAACACAGTGTCAAATTTAAAAAGTAGAATTAAGCTCAAATTAACACAGGCGAAAAAAATAACTCTAATGAAAAAAATAAGTTATGAAGTAAAAAGTATCTTTTGCCTACCTACTACCTCAAAAATCAGGATAATAATAATCGTAACGTGCATAATATTATGTAATATTATTATGCTACACGTACAACGATAAATCCTTCGACTTCATTATATATGGAGTCGAATGCTTTATATATATACTCAGAAGAATATTCAAATTTTAGAAATATCAGCACGCTGCGCCCCACTCACGCTCACCGTCTTCATTGTTTTAGTAGGAAGTTAGTTTAAAATTTTGAATATCGAATAACTTTACATTGCAAAAGAATCAAGAATTAACTACAGTCCGCATAAAAATCAGTTTTTTACGGACATTCCCGTGATGAATAATTCTACAAAAATGTTGATTTACGAAATAGCGCCATAAACCAGTTTCTAGGATTTGAAAGTAATTTGCCGGCCGTCGCCGCATGTACATTTGAATTTAAAGTACGTAAAAATAATAAGTTAATTATCATCATATGCAATCTCTATACTTCTTAACGTTTCCAGTTTTTAATTTCAGAAAATTGTATCAATTCGTCGCGTGGTTACGTGCAAATAAATAAAAAGAACCGATAAAATGTGGTAAGATAATGAAAAGTCATACAGATATAAGATACATACCTCGATAAGACTGATTAGAGACTTGTGAACCACAATCACACAATTTTGAATCACAAAGTTGGCTTTGAACTTTGAAAAAAGTATTTTACGGTTGAACGCGGCACTAACCGCCTACGCCACACCTCAGAACACTTTCAAAACCGGTTCTAAATGGTCACGTAAAAGTAGACTCGATCCGGGATGCGACGCGACACAAGCTCACTCTCGTAACGTACTCGGCAAACTGGTAGCGTGTAGGGTACATCTAGTGTTGCTAGATTACTCATGCATAATTTCCTACAAGTTGTTTTTAGGCATATTTTAATAGTTTATTAAAACTAAATCACGATTAAAAAATAATATTGCAGTTTGGTTTTTTTTTCTTATGTAATATAACACAATGTTTTTTATTTGTGAGTTTTCTTGGAGGGGTCGTTTATGGTCGTGTCAATTGTAACATTTCAGTGAAATAATAAATATTAAACTAATTGTCAGTAAGTCATGTAGCAAAATTTTAACAAAAAATAAGAAATATTAATAAATAAAATACAATACTTACCTATACGATAAAAACAAAGGGACACGAAATAATTAATGTTAGCAACTTATTATTTAAAATTAGGTTTTTCAAATGACATCATAATAATTTTGACAGCCTCAACAAAAATAATACTTTAAAAGCTAATGTAAATAAATTTGGCCCGTAGACCAATGAAAAGAGCTAAAAGTAGGCTTCTTTATACTTGGTCGGTAATATGCAATTAAATAGAAAACCTAACTCCTTATTGATTACTTTTGCGATTTAAAAAAAAATAGTTTTCCAAAAATCGTGCGAAAATTGTACGCTTGCCACACTGGATTACAACTTTCATTGCGCGCTCGGTAAAGTTCGTACGAGATCGGCGTTTTCCGTAACAAAACCCGCGTTATGCTTCACGGCGATTGGTGGCTTGCCGATCAAAAACTAGTTCGAAAGGATTCAAAAATAAAAAAGTAAAAACGTTTTGATATATAGAACTAGCCTTATGAATCTGAGCCATGGTTGCTTCTTATTAAGAAAAGTCAATACAAAACATTTAAAGTAATTTTTATACTAACAATTAATATATCTATACATTAACCGTGCTTAACGAAATTACAAAATTTGTGTCTTCTTTTAGTTTGTCGAAGAAATATATTTTTTTTGTAATATAAAAGAAAATTATTACATTAATTAGATGATTTTTTAATAGTTTCAGCATGCGATCTCGTCGTTGCATGATTTTCTAAAATAGTATATTTTGTCTGAATTTGTTAGCTGCAGGTTTATTATCTTTTTTATAAATAAAACTTTCCTTGAATTAATCGCATCGAATCAAAGGAATAATCATTATTCGGGAAAAATGCCGTTCGGCATTCCGCGGGAGAACAGGGACTACCGCTTATAACCTCTCACTCGATGTCATGGTCTAAGAAGAATAAGTGCGGCGCCTATCACGTTAAAACGTATTTAAAGCAGTCAAGTTTTACTATATTGTCCAACAGCATCGACAGCGTCAAGGAAAATAAAATAATGTCAACAAAAATGAACACACAAAAATAGGAAATCTTGCTTAAATCAATTCCATTCTCTTTGTATAATAAACAATAATTTTAAAATTAATTAACCATACCTATAGCAGGTATGGCTAGCTTACACAATAAATTAATTTAAAACTATTATTAGTAACAAAAAAAATTAAAAACCGACTTTCAAAGAAAAAACTAAACAATAAAAATAAACTTCAACAAACTGAAAAGTATGAAATAATATTAGTTCCTATATAGGGCTTTTTTCAGAATTTAGCTAAACCTCAACTATTTCTGACACAAGTAGAAGAAGAAGAAAGAAAGAAAATAAATTTATTTTGGTAATTACAATGTACAATAACAACATTAATACACATCGAGCTACCAAAA
>JAOTAV010032265.1:0-19780 GCA_026546445.1 Cyclargus thomasi
GAAAACCCTTGGATATGATCTCAGGGAGCCCGTGGTACGTGATAAAGCTGATCAGCTTTAGCACTTCCCTCGACTCAACTTGGGATCCGCAATGAAATTAATTAGAAGAAGATAGGAGGAGTAGGAAGTAATAGAATTCCCTCCCCAAAAATAAAGCGGGAGACAGCACAAAGTCATTGCAAGTTTGTGCTGTCTTCCGCTTTATTTTTCCGACAGAAAGTTAAAGAACTAAAGGGAAAGCGCCACGGGATCAAATAGTGATAATAATTGGGACTACTAAGCTAGGTTTGAGATTACGTTGGAATTTATTGTGTTAAATTGTACTCACTACAAGACTAATGATTTCGTTACAAAAAGCTAATTTCATAATCGCGTTAGCTTATTACGGACATCGACATGTGCCAAAAACGTAATTGTTACCGCTTGATTGGACGCACGCAGCCGGGCTAACGAACTTGTCGATCACCTGATTTCTAACTCTACTGTCTGTGTTTCTTGAGTGATGTCACTAAACTAATTCTAAACGACTGGGCTAAATTCGATTAAACTTTATTGTATGTTCAAGGGCATTTAAGACAATACAGCCTGATGATAAAAGGCTGTAGCACACTTGTAACATTAGAAGAGTTCCAAGAGCGTTCTATTCTTTTTTATAAACTCTACTGATGGTATCATGGTGTAAATTGAAAGAAAGAGAGAGTTGACGGAGCGACGTCATTTGGTCGGTATATGTCAATTCCGTGTAAGTCGTGATCTGCCGGCTGGGTCAGACATAATGCGACCAAATTCCATAGATCCATCTGTATCTCTTTCAACATCCCTGATCTGGAGAAAAAGTTCACACTTAAGTAAAATATAGAGCGTGAACTTTTTGCGAGCGAAACACTGTTATATTTTCAGCGCTTCACACTCGAAATATTTTATCCTTTTCACTAAATATTTCGAGTGGGAAGCGCTGAGAATAAAACAAACTGTGTTTCGCTCTTAAAAAGTTCACACTCGATACTTTATTCGAGTATGAACTTTTTCTCACATCCTGAGAATTGCCCCCCCCCCTGGAATCCTAATTTCTGTGCATGATATATAAAAGCAAGCTTAAAGAGGCCATATAATAAAACGACATTTTAACGAACATCTAGTGAGTCAGCCCAAGGTGATATAACGCTGAGTGGCTCCCACGCGCTCGTAACAAAACACAATCCACGATTGTCTACAATTACATATTAACACTGAGACAATACAACTTTTTACTAGGATGAAACTTTGAAGACGTAAATGGGCTTTAGAATTTCATTTTTTAAGAGAAAACTTATAAGTAGCTGCGACATTTTAATCGCAAGTTTCTTTTGAGGTAAAAAAATATTTGTTAAACCGATCTTTCTTAACAAATATTTTTTAAACCTCAAAAAAAAGTAAAAAAGAAAGGTATCGAATAGGAATAAAATTGTGGGTTGTGGCACACACAAAAGGTGAATTATAAAATGTAAAAAAAACTAGTTTGTACAATGTTTAAATTAATTTAAATTATGTTTTTATCTTTCAGTTTAAATCTTAAACTGTCTGTATAATTTTATTAGAATTTGGAGCAATTTGATGTAACTATTTAAGTTTTAACTTTCCAAATTCCCGTTACTTTCTCTAATCTCAATACAATTAAAGTTAACTTAATCACTGATTTAAAAACTTGACTGCAAGATGATACATCTTAGAAATGTTTGTATAAAATATAGACATGTTTTTAAGACATGGAGTATTGGCGTCTCCTATACCCTCTGCTAAGAGAGGATTTTGAAATATTCTACCCCGGAGTGTATAAAAGAGGAGATGAACGACATTATGAAAATACTTATAACGTAAGCAACGCCGCACGCAAAATCACTATGTTTTAATAGTTTATTAAGACAGATCAGGAATTTAATCGATTTACAAGTTAAATTTAGTTACATTACGAATACCTTGTATTTTTTTTTTATCTTGTTACGATATATAAAGGACTACACAGCTTTCTAATTGTTGATTAATAAATCAGCGAGTGCGCTTCGGGAATACAAACCGCTGACCAATAGCGGAAATAGGTTTACAATTATTATGCATCGAGCTGCGCGGGCGAATGCATATGGACACACATTTGAATATATTGTGTTTGTCATTATCGTGTACTGTTAAATATACGTGGCTAAACTGTGTCGAAAAACTCTTGTAACGGAGAGAGTGTACAGAACTTTATGTGCAGTAAAGATTCTAAAAGCCTACTTCTCTCAGGGCCTATTTCACCGCTTACAGATACAAAACCTTATGCTACCTGACAGTAGCTTTATCAGCAAGCGGTGAAACAGGCCCTCAGTGTAATCTAAAGTTGGAAAGAAGGCGGCACGAAAAGTTTCCATGTAAAGCAATCTTGGCCGGTATATTTTGTAGCTTTTAGTTACGTATTTGAAGGATCACGTACTTATATATTTAAAACAATTAAAACGTTACATGGAATTGTTACATCACGATTACAATATCATCACAATTATTATGTTCTTCCTTTGTTAAAGAAAGCCACGAACGCATGTTTTGATTCTTAGTCCCAGTTTTTTTTTCATTAAACGTACACAAGACGTACTTTTACCATAAGGGAGACGTGTACGACAACAATGGAGATGAGGAAGGAAAATGACAAATTATTTAAATACATAGGCCAGCCACATTTTACTCGCAGCCATATAACTCGTTCATATTTTAACACGATTCTAATGTAAACATAAATATTATTGCAATCCATACGTAATATTATAAACTCGAAAATGTGTCCGTCTGTTGTTACCTCTTCACGCCCAAACCGCTGAACGGAATTCTCTGAATTACATAATATAACGGAAAAATGTGCAGTTCCCGCGCGATAAACGAATTTTGGCGCAATGGAGTTGCGCGTATCATCTGGGAAATTGTATAATTATTTTTAGTGTCTATAGCATCTTTATTTTATAAAGCCTGTTACTGAAACCAAAATCTGACTCAAAACGAAATTCCTTCTTTTTTTTAGATTTTTGTTGCTATTATAAACTGTTGTTAGAGGCTTAAAAAGTGCGAAATTTCGAAAACTAGATTCAACAACATTTAAAACCTTTTTAGAGGTTTGAAGCTATTCTTCAAGTGTTCAATGTGATTGATGATGAAGTATTTCATGAATGATTATGGTAATGATTAACATAACAATCGTCATTGTGTACGGACATACAAATATTGTGTGGGCAGACCATATTCAATAACAAGTCTTTTTGTGGTCATAAGGGTCCTAGAAATACGAAATAAGTAACTTTGTCACCTGGAATTGTAGCTCAGAATCGAAATTTATTCTGTTTATAACTATATAACAATATATATTTACTAATTACATAATTAATACACGGTAATATTAATAAACGGGGATGAAGTTATATTATTACAATATATACAAATATAACATAATTTTATATTTGTATATAACATAATAATATAACCTTACCTTTATAATTACCATGTATTATTTATATAATTAGTTAATATCTGTCGAACTGTTTAGTGCAATAAAATCGAAGTTTAAGCTCATAATTAAATTGAAGTAAGACTAAAACTAAATCATAAAAAACACGTGCTTTTTTAAATCAATATTAAGTTTTCGTATAACGTGTGTTTGGGTAGGTTTCATGGATTGCTATGCCGCGTGTAATGTGTTACAATACTAAATTAGTAACACTTTCAAAAGTTATTTAGTAACCAAACGATAAGGAAGTTTACAACTATTGTCACGGTGCACGCGAGAGCAATATTTGAATATTATTGCACTAAAAACCCTGAGCCATGACGTTTTCTATATCGTTGATGACCCGATCGGCGATCGCCGAAATGTATGAAACTGAGATGACATGAGCCAAATGTCGACTTATGAATTGACGATTCTATATAGAAGCGATAAGAAAACATGTTGGCTAGGGAGTCAGTAGCGAGACACTACTAGTACCAGAACACCTTAGTATCTTAATAGTGGTGATTATTTTAATGACGTGTTACTGACTAATGACTACGTTATGCTTAAACTAATAGGGAAACAAGTTTACGTAGGAACATACTAACTGATACGAGTGTAATAATTGAGTATGAACGTTATTATAATAGCATGTGTACTATAATTTACATAAAGAAAAGTAGCATTCGTAAGTTGCATAGTGTAAGTGTTTTAAAAATAGTACGCAATAATAAAATGAGCATAGTTTACAGTAATGTCTGAAAGCATGTTGTTTTATGACATTACAATAAATATAACGACGTACCTCATCCTCCTCGTCCTCGTTATAAAAGGGGTCACCCAGGATAAACTTCTTCCAGTATATAACGTCGGGCGGTATTGCGTACGCGTCGTGGTCCCGCAGGTTGGCGTACAGCGGCGTCTCCCGGCCGTCGCTGGTGGACAGGCTCTCCACCTCCACGCTGCCGCAGGAGCAGCCCTCGTCCGTGTAGCAGTACTCGATCTCCTCGTATATATTCTCGTCGGCGATCGCGTCGCGCACCGGCTCGTAACCGTCGTCCGCGAGCGGCGTCATGTTGGCGACTGGCGCGCCCACCTCGCTCGTGTCGAAACTCAGCCGCGACGGCGACGCCGCCAGCACACGCCGCAGGATGTCGTCGCTGTTGTGGTAGCCGCTGCTGTGCGACCACACCAGCGCGTACGTCTCCCGCGCTGGCGACGACTCCCCGCACTCCTTGTAGCTCCAGCACGTGCTGGCCGAGTCCTCCGACAACCGGTCCAGGTCGTCGTACACGGACGGGGACGGCGACCGCGCCCGTGGACGGCGCGGCGGCACCGGCGGAGTCCTCGTCAGCTCCGGGGTGCTGGTCCCGAGAGGGACAGCCTCGCCGACCAGGCTCGCCGTGTACATGGTCTCTCTCGACCCTCGCTCGGGCGCGATCACCTTAGTCTCGTTCTCGACGTGCGCGATGCTCATACCGTCGAGGCACTCGTCGAAGATGTTCAGGATGCTTCCGGGGATCTCCCGGGGGTCCGCCGGCGCGAGGTGGCGCCGGTACTCGTCGAGCTTGTAGATCTCCTTGCCGAGCTGCGAGAGAATCTCGTCGAAGGCGCCCTCCGAGTCGGGCTCGGTATCGTCGGAGGCGACGGAGGGCGGGCGGACGGCGACGAGCGGGTCGTACTCCTCGATGGTGGCCCGGATGAGCGTGAGCCAGGCGACGACGGGCTGCGCGGAGCGGTCGCGCAGTGTCTCCACCACGGCGAGCGGGATCCAACTCGTGAGGTCGCACATCTCGCCGCGCGCCGGCCCGCGATAACCGGTGTATGAATCAATTTCCGAGAAGGCTCGTCCTTTCTGCGCGAGCGCAAACACGAATTCGCACTTCACAAAAAATCACATTTTCTTCCCGTTTAGAACTTATCGCTCGACCCACGACCTCGGAAATAGCTTATCGCTCGAGCGCCAGTGCACATTTTAATTTATTAAAAAAAAAAACACCCGTCAGTTTGACGTTTCGCTCCCGCGCTTTTCTCGGGCGGCGGAAACGTCCGCGCGCGCAGCGGCCGGCCCGATAGTGCCGCGCGGACAATTAATTCTATCCGTTCATTGGGAGCGGAGTCTGTGACCGATATTCTGACGTTATTTCTGTTCGGGAGCGCATCGTGGCGTAACCGCACTAAAAACTAAAAGCAACTGCAACGTGCATTAGATAAAGGCGCAGGCGCCGAGGGCAGGGCGGGCACAGCACTCTACACACGCGAATGTCCGCACACAGATTATAATGTTATCTTGTCTGTTTGTTTCTTGTCGGTCCATTGTTTTGTAGCTGTTTGTTCGCGGGCGACAGATTCTATTAGATTTCGAAATTCAAACAAATTCGAAAATTCCAATATTCAATAACCATTATTGTGAATGACATTGTTTTTTAACAAGATGGCTAAGTGTCTACTGATTTAGCTTTTAAATCCGCATAATTTTTGTCGTAAGGAAAATAACAGGAATTTAAATCCTTCAAATTGTTGTAAATTTTTTAGAAGTTATAACATTTTGGCAAATTAAAAGTCAGACGTGTAATGTTACTGAAAAAAAAATGTTAATATTTTGTAGAGTTCCCTAAGATAGTAAAAGTCTAAGTAGTTGTGTTATTTTAGCATTTTTTATGTATTTATCAGTTATTTCTCAATATTATACATTTGATTGTCACGTACTACATACGTGACAAAAGCCGCCATCTTTACATATAGCATAAAGATATTTGTGTACTATGTGTTACGTCATTCATTCCTTAAAAATATTATATTTACATATTTATGACGTATTTCATATTATGTTTGGCGTAAGTGCAGTCTTTATTTATTTACACTCGCTATTTTCCGTGGCTTTTCCCACATCAAGAAGTACGTTCAATCAAACTCTCGTCGCTTATTTTATCCCCTTGGTGGAATAGTTCCAGTGTTTTTCTTGTCTTCAGAAACTTCATAACTACTAAGCCGATATCGACGAGATTTGGCTCGACAATAGAGGAATTTACAAAGGGCTCTACTTTTAAGTCAAAAAATGTACGGTTTCTCTGATTTTTTCCATACATTGAATACTTTCTTGAATTAAGATCTACTTTTGTGCACGGCCAACTTAGCAAGCTGTCAATAATTACAATTACGGTACGTTTAAATTTTTCCCTTACGTTAACTTTAATCCTTTTGCCAAATACATAAGAGCTACATAAACAACCTCGCAGGTAAAATAACTATGAACACGCTTACTTTCAAGTACCAAGCCCTTTTCAATGAACAACGAGAATAAGTCTCATTCATAAGCACAAAACGCGTGCCACAAACAATATTTAGCTCTATCACAAAGTTGGAAGGTCTATTTTCGTAATTTCGTAGCACGCACGTGTCAATTTCGCTTCGATAGGGTAAAATACACTGTATTGCATTGAGATAAGGATGTAGAGATGGTTGGGAGATTGCAAATATCGTCTTACTGCTAATGTATTTCCTCCTGCTAATTCACGTTTTTCGAATGTAGACCGCCCAGCTGCACAGTGTATCTAAATTAATGTTTCATGTTTCTCACAACAAAACTTAAAGTTCAAAATACACACCATTATTAAAATATACTCAAAATAAAGTAAATGATTTAGAAAAAAAAAGTTTCGTCCTAGAGTCTGTACGGGCTAAGGTGTAGTTCGAGCTACTCCCTATTGACATTTGATTACAGGAATAATTTTTTTTTTCTGTCGTCAAACTTTTTTTTTTGTTTGGATGTTGGCACTGACACGGTGGTGTACTTTGCCATAGACAAAGGTAGGAAATAAGCGTAAGGAACTTAAATATGGAATTTTGGATTTCGGATAGTTAGTAAGTTTTACTACAAGATATTAAATATTAATTAAATTGCTACTGAGATACTGAGACAAAGATGAATAAACTAATTTATTACATAAATTTACGTCAAACTTTTATCAGTCGCTTTTATCGCCCTCTGCAAGTAAAATTTCATAAAACGCTTAGACACGTATCAATTTAATTTGAACAGCAGCTCAGAAACATAATTTTAGGTCTCTCTAACTTAAGAAATGACAAACTTGAGTAGAAAAAATTATAGAAAGTTTAGCTCCCTTTTCACCCTTTTAGAATTTCAAAAAATGCTTAAACACGTATTTATTTTAAATCAGTAGCTAAGAAATAAAATTGCATGTCTTTAACTGAACAAATGACGAACTTACAAACTTTCAACCCCTATTTCACCCCTTAGGGGTAGAATTTTTTAAGTTCCTTTCTTAGCGGGTCTACCCGATACAATCTTGCTCATCAAATTTCATGGCTGTAGCTTTAACGGTTTTTGCTCGGCGAATATGAATCAGTCAGTCAGGACTTGTTATTTTATTTATATAGATTATTTGCCTAATAGTGTCAGAGACTCTAACATCATATTTTTACCGAGGACATAGGCTGGAATGTTATAAAAATAAAATATTTTTATTTCAGGCTTACTTTAGCCAGTAAAAAACTATTAGTATCAAATGTGTTAATAACAATCACTAACATAATCTACGTTACTATTGTTATACAAGTTATTACTTTTTTTTATTATTTCATACCTAATTCTACTTCCACCGAGTGCCTTTGAATATGGTAATCTGGTTTTTGAAGAATCATAAGAATGAAAATGAAAAATGAAATTGTACGAATTAATATGTTTTTAAGTGTGTGACTCAGTGAGCAGGCACGCCGGAGTGGGGGCAAGTCAAATGGCTTAATAAGTGCCGTGATGGATAATTGCTGATGGTGCTGTTGCACTGTCAACTGTCTTAAGTCTAGGCAACACAAAGGATACTTTTTATCTCGGCAAAATGTACGGTTCCCGTGAGATAAAAATTTTCGCGCAACGAAGTTGCGGGCATCAACTAGCATATAATATCTAGTCTTAAAGGAGTAATATTTATACTGTATGTCGCAAAACTGAGTCTGATCTGAGAATGTTTTTTTAAATTTCGTATGGAAATTGGAAGAATAGGTTGAATCTATTCTCCCAATTTCCATACGAATAAAAAAACTACCTTTGTAACAAATAACAGTTCAATTTAAGTAATTAAGTAATTTTTGATAAATTATTTCTAGTAATCTGTATGGTCAGCCATAATAATTATTTATTTCATGCATTTAAATATATTAAATGCGTAATTCTTTAATATAAATTATGATTAAAGTTAATAACATCCACTTTGTTTAAACGGTACGATAACCTCGTTTGTATGGTCGCTAGGTATTATAAGATAATGCGCGATGTTTGTTACAACTTATGTAAAACAACATCAATTCAGAGGATAACGAGCTAATTCACCATTTTCTGAATGCTTTCTGATTCTTATTCGTTTGTACTGCGAAAGCAAAACATAACCTTCTCCTTTCCGAAAAGAGCTTTGGCTTTTTTATATAAAACTACCTGTTGACCGCGTCTATGTCCGAGTGAAATATAAATTATTCCGTTTTTATAACACTTTTTTTATTACCTCGGCTTCTATTAGTCGTAGCGTGATGTTATGTAGCCTATAGGCTTTCACGATAAATGGACTAACCAACACAAAAATAATTTTTCAATTCCGGTAAGTAGTAGTTCCTGAGATTAGCGCGTTCAAAAAAAAAACCTCTTTAGCGTTATATTAATTTATACTATATTAGGTGGCCAAAGCAAACGGGTTGCCTGATGGAAAGCAACTACCGCACTCATGGACGTATATACTTTCGAACGGTAATTAAACTCTTAACCGATTCGTCGTTGATTGATTGCTCTGTAACTGTTTATATCAATCATTATGTTAATATATATTACTGGGAATAATCACCGTGCGATACTAGCGGGCGATCCCGGTTCGCCTCGTTAGCTGTCATGTTCCAATTGCTACGTGATGTATCGATGGAAATCGGAAACCATCGTGTTTTTACATACAAACATACATTCAAACGAGATACCCATATAAGTCCAGCGGTCGGGAGTGGCTGAGTCAGGGCAATATTTTCAAGTTGTCCATCGAATATCCCCAACGCGTGCTCCAAAAATATATTGGGAAAACTAATAAAATGTTTACGATCCATTGATATAAATCAGGATGCTGCAGATATTTTATTATAACAATAATATGCTCTTTTTAATTACAGTCAGTTAAGCGGCAAATATACAGTTGACCGAGCGAGCTAAGTAAGCGAGCTCTGTGAACTACATTTGTTGGCAAAGACTTTTTGGTATGTTTGTACCGTATGTACGTATCTGTAATAATAATTCCGTTTAGACTTATCGCCTATATATCGACAGAACCCTAAAAATGTGCCTATGTAGAATCTGTCAACAGAATGATTAATCCTTTATGTGTGTGTGCGTTATGTCAATAAAGTGATGCATCTCAATTGCGACCCGCATGAGTGGTGCGCGGTGCGCTAGACCCCTGACTAATGTTCCTAGTAATTATACCATGACTAATTTAATCATTATATTTTATTACTTTATAACCATGCCAGTTGTTACGAATTACGTATAAAGTTAACATTTACTTGCGTATTTATAGACATAAATCACAAAATAAGTCCATATTTTCCTTACTTATGTTTAAGATGCAAAACAGTGTCAGTGTGTTTTCTTTTCACACTAAAACCGCTCAATCGAATTGTTAAAATGTTTAATATACTCCTCTGAAAAAGCCGCAGAAATTCAACCAACCACAGGCTACTGAGAAGCAGACGATAATAGAAATGAATATAAAATATTTACACGTCCGCTGTAGCACCTATATTTGTTACGGGCTGAGCAAGTGAGTGTTTGGGTGGTCCACTTCACACAACAAATGCTATTTTATAGCTAGACAAAGTTAGGTACTCTTTTTCTTAAAGTTAGCTCAAATATGAAAACTATATTAAAATAATTTTAATTATGTAAATTAAAAGTACATATACAGTCACTGTCCTTTAGATTTTCTTTTTTCAAAACAATTCTAGAAAATATTGAGTATAATATTAATATTCATAATTATTTTATTACAGCTGCTGCAGCACGAAATCTTGTAGTATTTATTACTACAGCGCCATCTGCTAAGAGAATAGCGAACTACAATAACATGAGACTACTAATTGTCTTCATTTATTATCGCTAGATGGCGCTAGTCGTGACTCAATGTGCATAGTACGCCAAGAGATGGCAGTGTGAATACTGGATTATTCATTCGGAGTTATTATAAAATGTTAAAATTATTGAATATTCAGGTAATGAAATATAAATAAGTAAATATTTATTCTAATTTTAATCATATTCTAATTTATACATATTTTGCTTCCCGTCATACATGTGTGAAGAGTTGGGTCTGGCGAATTGCGGAAAATGTATTTTTAAAGACTTTTAATGTTACCAAAATGTTATCTTCAAACATTTAGGTAACTGCTACTATACTCCGTGTTCTATGGAGGGTTTTTTTGAGAAGGACTTGACTTCTTCTATCTCAATATAAGACTTAGGTCTTATGTTCCGGAGGTTCCATGGAAAAACTCGTTTCATCGTCAGATGGGAGACCATACCCATTTCGTCACATGCGCTAAGTCACATTTCGATGTATGTTAACACAACAAAAAAAAATGTAAAAATCGTGATCTGTCAGGAACTCAGGACCCGCTGTCAGGACTCAGGAGGGCTTGACAAATAAGGTCCGCCATCTGAGTGAATCGATTTTCTCGATGGTAATTATAGAAAATAAATCGTTCCAACTCCACAAAACAAAATCAAAGTGTGTCAGCCGAAGTTGTCGACTCATGATCGAAGAAACACTTTCGTACGGCCTTGGACACGAGGACTTCAGATGGACGGCCAGAAAGCGATCGTGTCAAGCTAGAGTGATCTTGTGGATCACTTTCGAGACCACTCTCATGGATTAAAGAATAATCATCGAGGGTTTTCGACGGTAGATATATAAGAGCCTTTTGCCCACGGTGTTTTCATACAAAATTTCTTTTTCTTCTTTTTGTGATATTTATTATTTATTATTATTGAGGGGGCAAGCGAGCAGAAGGGTTACCTGATAGAAAGCAACTGCTGTCGCCCATGGACACTCGCAACATCCGAAGAGTCGCAAGTACGTTGCTTCTATGAGGGAATAGGCATAAGGATTAGGGAAGTTCGGCCACCGGTAAACTCACTCACTGAACGAAACACAGCACAACGTCGTTTTGCGTCAGTTTTCTGTGAGGCCGTGATATCATTCTGGTCGACCCACACATTCGTGCCGAAGAATGGCTCTCCCACGGCAATGAGCATCTGTATTATATACTTGAGATCGGTAAATGTCTCATTGGTGCACGCTTTCACCAGGGTTCGAACCTGCACCCTCTCGAGTGCAAACCAAAGGTCTTACCCACTAGGCTACGGACGCTCTGAATTTCATCCATTTGAAGACAAGATCTGTGTCTCCAGCGCAAATATTGAACTGACACGTGTTTCTGAACGAAATGTTACGAAACATAAAAACAATATTTGTTGGCATTTTCCGATCAAACGGAAACCTCAATGTAATACTTCCGTTGCAATATAACACAACAACGATCGAGTTTAAGCTACATTAACTCAACACAAACGAAAGGGTTGAAGAAAATGTATTGATAAAACAAAAGAAAAGTATCTGAGAGCAAAAAGTTATCCAAGCCTCGATTGTACTACTGGAATAATGTTAACGAGCACTGGAATGAAATTTTATTCCAGAATAGTGTGCCATGAATGAAATTGATACAGAGCCAGCTGATGGTCCTGCGTTATTTGGTCGGAATTCAATTCCGTGCAAGTCGCGTGTCGGCTGAGTGTGACATATGTCACATAACACGACCTGCCCCCCTAAACAAGTGTCAAGCGACTATCGTTTACAATAATCGCTTGGCGTGTTTTTGTACGGGATTGACATAGACGAACGAAAAGTCACGTGATCTAGTCGAGCTCGAATATGTCAATCCCATACAAAACAAGCCAAGCGATTATCGTAAACGTTAATCGCTTGCCACTCGTCTAGGGGGGCTGATAACTGAAGTTAAAAGTTACATGATAGCGAAGTTTACTAGACAAGTGTTGATAATTTTTTAATATGAGAGGCTTCAGTCAAATAGAAGATGAGAGGCAATGCCAATCTGAACTACCTGGAGTTTGTACCGTTTTTTTATATTTTTACTTATACTCAAAGTTTTACTCTTTTAGTTTTACCTAAATTTTGCACGTTTTGCAAAACTGCTTACGAAGTTTGACTGCACATGACAGTCTCTTTATATAACTACAACATAATATTTATCTTAATAGGAATAAGTTTTACAACCTTAAAGTGTTTCTAGTAAATCCTTTTTTAACATATTTTTAAATTTCTTAAAATTAGGTTCCAGTCTGACGTTGACGATTCTTTTCTTTGAAAGTAGCTGATATAATTCCGAACCAAAAAAGGAGAAATGTGGAACTATCGATGTCCGTATTGTGATGACGTAGTTACATAATACTCAACATCACTGTCGAGATTTGTCTAGTTCTAACTAAATTCATATAACCATCCCTTTTCTGTCTAACTTCGGTTCAAATTCTGTTCGTTACTCGTTTTTTTATATTGATCATGACACTGCGCACAGCTGCACTGTATAAAAAGGCATGACTATGCTTCATCTATGTTCGATCCTTGATCTATGTGCGGCCCTTTCAACTAATTGTCCACAAAAAACAGATGAAAGATCTCGGAAGCCATACACCGTCCCTTTCCTTCACGTTACATTTGATGCACAGCAAAAACTTAGCCATGGCTGAACGAACACAATTTCTTTGCCACAAAAACTTGCTTTCTAGAGAATAATGCCATGGCTACATAATTTTATCATTTTATATTTTATTCATGACAACAATAACGTCTTTTCGCATTAAAACGTTGCATAAATCAAAAAGTTATTATTTCTCTTTTCATAAAATTGCTAGCGTTTTATTCGAAGTTTGATTTTATGAAAATTGAAATTGGAACGCGACGATACATTTTTAATTGAACTCCTCTGCGCCAAAGAAAAACTCGAGTGGCCTTCAATTTCTATTTTTCAAGTACGTTCGGTTTCTCCTACTGCATTTTATTTTTATGTCTGAAATTAGTCTTATAAGAAAATGGTTACTTTTCACGGACTTCAGTTACATACAATGAACACTTTAGAAATAAAAAATCATAGTTAATATAACACATAATACGTAACATTTTAAACGCTACATTGTACATTTTTACAAAACATACATTTGTACTTTTTAGCAAAATTAAAACAAATACCGGTGATTTTATATTTTGCGATTACGGAATAGTATAAGAATCTGGTGCACACTGCCTTATCAGAGTTTCATAATATCCTTAGCTAATTTAAAAATATCGCGCTTAGATCTTATCTTTTAATACAGCCTTTAATTACTTAATCCTTGGCATAGATAAAAGGAGACGGGAATAGTGAAATCAGCTCATTAACGTATAACGATTACGCATAAAAAAGTTACTGCTTTGCCGCCGAATCAGCGAGTCTATATCTCCAAATCCATGCTAATATTATAAACGGGAAAGTGTGTTTATTTCATTGTTTGCCCTTCCTTTACGCCGTAATGAATTAACCAATCGACTTGATTTTACCAAAGCTAAAGCTGTTGGGAGAATGGAGAGTATCATAGGCAATTTTTTTTTTATCTGGGAAATGTTATGTTCCTAAAATATTCGTACTTTTAAGTGATCTTCATGTACTACGCAAAGCGAAGCCCTGCCCGGCTAATAAGATACATCGTGGTGATATTTCTCTTAAACCTAGATTCTTGTAATATCAAAATCTTGACTAAACTCGATAAAAATGTACAACACATGTAAGGGTGCGTAGATAGAAGTAGCAGGGATTAAAAACAAATCACAAAAATTATCTTTAATTTTGTCGACAAACACTTAAAGAAAAATGTAACTTTTAACATGTTAGGGTCATAATGATTTCTAATGAATTCAGCCGACTCGACTTACATGAAATTAGCATATTCCGACCAAACGACGTAGGTCCGTCAACGGGCTTTGTAAAAATTTCCTCGATCGTACTATGATCTACCGTTATAACAGTAAGGCCCATCAATATTCAAATATAGAACGATCTGAACCGGCACGGTCGTGGTCCAGTACACAACATCACAATGTAATAACAGATAATGACATCGAAAATACAATTTTATTTGCGGAAAACATATGACATTTTGAAACTAGATATATTCGTTTTATTTTTGTTTACCATGAAATATAAATCATAGATAATTGGACATATCCTATCAGAGTGCCGAATGCGAGTTTTTTTTCACTTTCGACCGTTTCGCGTTTACTGAGGTTTTATTTGGGATTTGTACATGAGACCGTAAGCATCGCTAGGTGGCGCTGCACAAATCCTATGTAAACAGGTCAGATTGTTATAATTGAAATGTGAAAATAAATTGAATGTATGTAACTTTATGTGCTGCTGACAGCGACTAACTACCGCACGCGGTACTCGGAGACGAACATTAAATTATGATTTATGGCTCTTCTACATAATCGGCGAATACAAACGTTGACAGGCGAGCACGATTGTGTAGGGGCATACTGGCCTCTGTCCGCCAATATTCGAATATCTTCGCCTTTAATCGGCGAGTTGACTGAGTATTACGGCCGTTTGCACGACGATCGTACCCATTAACGAACTACCAACATCGGTGATCACGTAAAGCTTAGTGTTAAATTCTTTATTTAAATTTGAGTAATTTTATTATTCGCTTCTGAGTGCGACATAATTCTTAATATACACTAGTTTTCGAGGTATGATATAGCAACTAGCAAGCTGAAACTTTTGGCTTCGTATAGAAAAAATTAGCTTATTTCTAAGCTACTAAACTAAGTAACCCGCTTGATAAGCTAGGGTCGGCTAATCAGCTTAAGAAATTGACCATATCCCGGCAATATTCGGCTTATATGTAATAGTTTTTACCAATTTAATATTTTGGAAACTAAATGACGACATATTTTTTTCGGGACGAAAATAATCCGCTCTCTTTTCCCAAGAATAAAAGTAACTAGTCTACTAGCAGATTTTAGTAACAAAAATACTCAGTGGTATGAACTAACAAACACACAGACACGTTCGCCTCTAAAATGCTCGTAAGCAATTAAGTGAGAGCGTAAAATCCCTTTATCAACAAAGTTTTTTTTTAATTAATTTCGACGATAGCATGCCGACAGTATTTTTTGATGATGATGGTGAATGTTGATAATGGCGGTGAGCTGTAATATAATTGCATAAGTATTACGCGCGTGTGACAAACGGCCGGTTGCATTTCTAATTGTGAACGTTAACCCCATTATTGTTGTTACTAGACGTCGCCCTGTGGTCGAATTTCGACCTGTAGTGTATTGACTTACTGAGATTTATAATAAATTATATTGACTCCCGTACTCGGAAGATGCGTTGCTTGTACTTGAATGACACTGGTATTACCACAGAGATGGAATATTATGGCATCCCATTGTGTTGAGCCTCAGACTTCGTTCTGGACACCTTCCTTTAAATAGTTTCGACTCTTTGATGGGAAAAATTACATCACCAAACTGTTCAGAGTGCGACGTAGTAGAAGATGTGTATCACATTTTAACGGAATGTGTCCGGAACGGAGTCGAGAGACATAGAATATTGTATCAAAATAATATTGATGTGCGTGAGGTGGGAGTGTGCAACAGCATTCTTGCTTTTCCTATGTCCAAGGAGTCCAAAATTTTGTACCAGTTAGTTAAGTTAGGCATTAAGTTTAGATAATAATTTTCTTGTGTTCCTATGAGGGTGATATGCTTGCATTGCGAACAAACCCTCTTCAATAAATAAAATATTAAAAAAAAATGGCATCCCCAGTTTGCTACCATTCCAGTACAGACCACGGTCCGAGACGATGGTCAGACAGTGATAGTGAAGTTGTTTTATTTATTGAACCTGTGTCCAACTTATGGAACACTACACGATCATAACTACATATTTGAATCCATCGCCTAGAGGAGTTATAAAAAAATATAATATATTATCAATTCAGTCACAAACTTCAATTTGGCATAAAGGTCTCCTTACCGGGCCATTAAATTTTTATGAAAAATACAGACTTCAACCATAAGCAAAAGATTTAATTCGTGTATGATTATCGTGTCATGTCAAAATATTGTAGCGTGCGTAGCGTTTTATTTATTAAAATTTTCCAAAAGTAAAGCATATTTTAAAATAATATTGGTATACAACGTTCCTTCTCCATATCAAATATTACCAGGAGAATTTTCATGCTTTGACATCTACGCGTCATTCGTAAAAAAGGGGTACAAAGTGAAACTTGTGACTTTAAGGTCAAAACTTTAAAAGAAGTTTTGTCAAAGAAATTGATAACTGGCGGACATATATATTTTGCTAGGGTTACATTATATATATCAAGACTAGGAGACAAACCTGACCAAATTACGTAGGTCTGCCATCTATGACGATTAATCAATTTATCTAATTGTACAAGAGTTCTGACAAAAAAAAAGTTTTTGTACACTTCTGTACGGCAATACGAGTCGTCGCAAAAGGGTAAACGCAAAAAAGGGTAGAGTGACGTTTTTTTTTGTTTTTCCTGTTATTGGGTCACATTTTACTTAATAATTACTTCGAAATTTGGGTTTAGTTTTTCTTGGATAAAAAACGTCCAGTAAACCAGTCATTTGTGTACATGGTAACACGCAAGTTGCGGTAATTATGTGTAAAATTAAATTTAGGGCCTCTTTCACAATCTTAAAACGTAAATAGGAAAGTAAAACTTACATGTATCTTTTGTCTATTTCATATAAACATATCAATATATTATTTGACAGTTTAATCATATGATTACTGCTACTCGAGGGTCGTGAAATTGACGTCATGTAGTTACGGGAGACTTTAACTGGCGAGTAGTCTACTCAACATTTTACTCGAGGGTGGTAACAAAAGCCCTTAATAATTGAATGTCTCTTCAAGTTTAACTACAAGCAAACGTAGAAAAATATGACATATTATGAAGCTATTGCTAACCATTATGTAAATTATGACCACAGAGTAAATAACAACAGAGTAAATAACTTAATAATGTACTATAATGTAAAAGAAGAGCTTGTATTATACTAAGTATAACAAGGATACTCAATACAACATGCGTCCAATGATGGTCTCGAAATTCAAAAAATCAAATGCCATCCATCATTAGAGTAGACGGCAATTTGGACCTTACTCCATTGTGATAAAACGGTGGGGTGGGCAGGAAATGGGGAGGAGGCAGGAAGATCACAATTGTCTGAATTGCCCTTGCGAGTTGCGATCTATAGATCTATATTTGAACGTACAGTCGGGGAACACTTGAGTCTGTCCTCAGATGGGGGCTATTTGAGGGCACTCATAGACACTCATAATAGTCAGCGCTTAATACTAAGAGCGTGATCAAAAATTTTGAAACGTTATTTTCATTCATGAGGTCTCTCTATGAATGAAAACAGCATATTTTTTATTGTACTCAAACTAAAACAAAAAATTGTAACAGAGTATCCGTCGCGTTTAGTATAGGTAATTAATTTAATAAAAAATAGTGATTAGTCGCATATTAGAGCACGCGTTTGAAGCAATAGTATTATTTTTAGTATGCTAGAGGCGCTGTTAATTTTTTGCCATACTAATTTATATTTACGTAGTCGGTATGGAGTATTCACATACATGCAAAAGCCACAGGGATCACTATTTACTTTTACTCGCTTCACCATTCCAGGAAAAAATAATATCTTCGCGGTCCACACATTGTGAACCCCAGTAAGAAAATACCTCGAAGACACTTTTACACCGAGTAGAGACGGTCTGGAAAAGACTTTCTAGAAGTGTTGTGATGGCACCCTCAGTGAAACTTTTTAAAAACAAACTGGGAAAATTAGGAAATAACATCTTCAAACAGTTTGACACGCACGCATTAGCTCAATAGCTGTGGTTTCCGCAAATAATAATGATATTTTTGGAATAAAATATTTTCTGTACCATTAGAGATGTTGATTCATAGCCAGATTGCAGACCTATGTAACTTGATGTAATTTGGACGCGTTATGTCAAACCCAGTCAACAGATATTCTTATCTGTCCACCTGTTAAAGAGGAAACATCGGTTTTATAGAAATTAGAAGTTCCGTTCTAGGTTGCGATGTATTGCTTTGGGAAGCTTTAAACCTCTCATAAGTTTACACCATGATATGAGAGACTGCATTTGAAGACATAAGTGGAAGGAGCCGATGACTAACATTTTGCAACCTTTGAGTATATACTAATTTTTTCCATAAAATTTTGACAAATGTTGTAACTTACCTATTTCATTATCTAGCTATCTGTACACACACACACACACACATTATTTTAATTTCAAATAATGTTTAGGGTCCAAAAGCGTACATTAACACAAAAATCCGGAAGTTTTTAAAATGTTAGTTGTGTCTTCATTTAAGAAAGAGAAACCCTATTCGCAAATACTACAGGTACAAAAAACTTCGTGTTCCATTCTATCGAAAGCGTAACACTGTAAGTAGTTACTGTCCAACTAGTTAGTAGCCGGAGATTAGCCGCCAGATAGTGTTAACAATAAGATATCGTAACAGTAGCTGGTCGGTGTCTGATGCCGCAACACATAATCTAACTATTGTGTGACCTACATCACGATTCTTTAACGATTCATCATCATCTACTGTCTCTTAGGGACCATCCATAAATTACGTCACACGTTAACGAGGGGTTCTTAGTTTTGTGACATCATAATACGGAGAGTCAGAAATGTGACTGTGACATGGGGGCGGAGGGGTCAAAAAATCGTATAATTTGTATGACTTACTTTGTGGTCCCTTGCCATCGTCTACTTCTACCTCTAAATACTCAGTAAATCCGGCCGCATTCAGACATTCTGACCCCCCACCGGAACGCATTCTTTTCATTATGTTTTGTCATATGGACCACGTATACTTTTTACAGGTTTTTGTACGGAATCAGACCCGAATTTTTCTGAGCCGAAATGCGGACAGTGTCCGGCCGGACTTAATCAGCACTATCTCTTCTTTCAGCTCTTTTCTTATATTCATAATCATCTACTACCTAACCATCTCTATTCTTTGATGTTTGGGCTGCATTTTGTTGTTTGACAAACCTACACTAGAGTGTTTATAAAATATCGTTAAGTTATATGCTGTTAACAGTA
>JAOTAV010032276.1:0-46279 GCA_026546445.1 Cyclargus thomasi
TAGTTCCCGAACCGGTGGTAGGCGCCGTAGTCTCGACGCTCAGAAAGTGTACTTAAAGTACTTATTTTGAATAAAAAAATATATTGTATTTACACTTTCACGGTGAGCTCTGTATTATAAGGATCACATACACTGTACACAACCATACTCAGACCTGCAAACCTTCATAAAGAGAGCGTACCCCACTCAAAAGGTCGGCAACGCACCTCCAACGCTTCTGATGTTGAGAGTGTCTATGGGCGACGACAGTTGCTTCCCATCAGGTAACCCGTTTGCTCGTTTGCCGTAGTAAGTACTTGTGTTTTTAAGTCCGTGTATAAATGTATAAAACTTACAAAAGGTATGCCAGCATCCCTATTCCTCTGCCACACTTCCTTTGTGGCATTCAGACTGCCGTAGTTGTATCTGAAACATTCATTATACTGAGCTCCTGTCTCACCGCTTACAGATAGTCTATACATCACTTATCTGAGAATGAGTTAAAAAATGAGAATCTGTTAAAAAAAGTTCTGGATAGCCTAAAAGAAACTTTATCAGTAAGCGGTGAAACGGGTTCTTAATAAAATGTTTTTTTTTTTGGAATACAAATGCAAGGTATTATAAGCCTATACACTATCTATCCTTACCCGTGATGTCTGTTACCTCTTCACACCCAAACCGCTGAATCGAATTTTCTGGATCTTAAGCTCCTTGAGGGAAAGGACATAGGATACTTTTATCCCGAAAAAAAAAACGTATCCCGCACGACAAACGAATAATGGCTATACAAATAATATAAAGGTTGAAAGTTTGTTCGTTTCAACGCTCTCACCTCAGTAACTACTGGCCGGAATTGAAAAAATATTTTTTTGTGTTGCTTAGTCCATTTATCGAGGAAGGCTATCGGCTATATAACATCACGCAACGACCAATAGGAGCCGAGCGGTAATCACGCGGACGTAGTCGCGGGCAACAGCTTATTATAATAAAAGTTTAGATGGTTCGACTCAATTGCGCGCGAGCGTATGTGTGCGTGCGCTTGCGAATACACAACCTTCACTCACATGGCAGTGACGCGGCAGGCGTCGCCCGAGTAAACAGCAGAGTCACGCGCACAACTGAGTTGAACTATATCTTCAACTCACTTGCACAGATGGAATCCCAGCGACCAGTATGGCGGCATGAAGGGTCGTCCGATTAAGCCGGTGTACTGAGACACGACGGCCTGGGGCGAGGGGCCCAGGAATATGAAGTAGTCCAGCACGCCGCCGAGCGCGCGGTACGTGATAGCGGGGGACGGCTGGAGGACTATGTCTGTGGATACAAATGTCTGTAAATTCACTGGAGCAGAAATATAAAATAATAATAATAATAATAACTCCCACGACGGTTTCGGTGACGGTGGCCGGTTTTATAGAAACCAGACCTGTTACGCAGGAGTCATTTTTGTAGTGCCCAAGTGTGTGCGCAGTACACAGGAGCACTCTCTCTTCCTTTACTCTTATAAACCAGTGGGACGGATGACCGACACGACTGGCGAGAGATCTGACTTTTTTACATGCCCATACGACGCATGGATCATCTTACTTGTCAGACAATCAGGTGATCAGCCTGCATTGTCCTAACCAAACATGGAAATAATATGTTTCCAACGCGGTAATCGAACCCGCGACTTCCGGGTTAAGAGCCGAGCTCTATACCACTGGACCACGTCGTTGGAGTAAGTTATTATAAGTTGTGTAGACAGCCTATACGGCACTCATCGAGAAGTATTGAAAACACCCTCCTGAAATAGTTCAGTCAAGCCTTTAACTACCCTTTACGAAATCTTGGGGACGCAGAGGTTGAAGAAACACTGAAAATACCACTTGGAAAGGGAGAAAAATTTGGATGAATGTTACTACTGTCTACCAAGATTGAGGGCCTATTTCACCGCTTACTGCTAAGGTTTCTGTTAGGCTATCCACGACTTTTTTGACAGATTCTCCATACAACATCTGTCAAATAAATAGACTATCTGTAAGCGGTAAAAAGGGCCCCTTATGTTATTTGAAACTGTTGATAGATCCCTCAAAAATCATACAGATGTTTGAGGGATGTATCAGCAATATTATTGTATTTATATACATGTTGTTGATTAACTTGTTGATTTCTAGTTTATAAATAGTAACTTAAGTTAATTATTTCTAAGGTTTTCGCGAGTATCACTCGTGGTTTTTTTAACACTAACGGATTTTGTCGCGGAGCACTTTTTTGATTCCCGACGTTTCGGCTGCTTTCCAGCGGCCGTGGTCAGTCCACCCGTCACCACGACTACTAACCTAACAGAAATCTTAGCACTAAGCGATGAAATAGGCCCTCAATCTTCCAAGAATGCTGACAGTAGTGACATTCATACAAATTTTTGTGTTAAAAAACCACGAGTAACTTAAGTTGTATATGTGAGGACGACATTATCGTAAACGATAAAACCTCTTTAATGAATGAATATTAAAAGAACAGGCCCTGATTGTAGTTAGAAGAGTTTAATACGAACCCATAGCGTTAGAATTGAGTAGCAGCATCCCGTGACTGTTGCCGTTCTTCTCCAGAGCCAAATAGAACGGATGAGTTCCGTATAGTGGTCGCTGAAATACCAATATATCTTAATTCTATTTATTTATTAATTCTTTATTTGCTCATAAAAGTACATACATTAGAGAAAAAAAACTAGGTTGGGAATAAAGCAAAAGGGCGGCCTTACCGCTTACCGCGGTTTCTTCCAGGTTTCTTTCTTCGTCTCAGTTAGACGACCTCCGTGGCTAAGTTGGTAAGCACGTTGGTAGCATGAGCCAGGGGTCGGGTTCGATTCCCGCCGACGTAGCAATAGTGATACCACGGCCACTGGCGTGAAACGGCGTTGTGCAGTGTTTCGTTCAGTGAGTGAATTTACCAATGGCCAATTTCCCTAATCATTTATTGTTATTTCCTCGTAAAGACCGGCAACGCACTTGCGACTTTTCGGAAGTCGCGAGTGTCCATGGTCGACGGCAGCTGCTTACCATCAGGTAACCCAACTGCTCGCTTGCCCACTAAATATAAAAAAAAATACCGACAAAATTCAGAGTATGTTTTAAATTCATTAACAGACCTAGCCCTCTATTATCTACTTATCGCCCAAGGACACCCGCGACATCCTAAGAGTCGCATGTGCGTTGCCGGCCTTTATGGGGGAATAGGAATTGGGAATAGGGATAGGTGGATTAGGGAAGTTGGGCCGCCGGTAAACTCACTCACTGAACGAAAGACAGCAGCATTCGTGCCGAAGCATGGCTCTCCCTCGGCAGGAAATTGTCTGACATTTGGCCAAATGAAGTGTAGCGACTTACATTATTTTCCGGGGGCTGGTCACTGTTGAACAGCGTGAAGGTGTTCCAGTTCATATCGTTGTGTAATCTGCTCCGCTTTTCCCCGAGACCGTACACGTGTGGCGTGGGCAGCAACGACGACAGCTGCAGAAATTTGTCTGATAGTATCCATCCACCAACTGTTGTGTCCACACTGAAAAATATATTAACTTAAGGGCCTGGCTTGCCGCTTACAGATTTATTTGACAGATTGTGTTTGGAAAATCTATCAAAAAAATTGTAGATAGCCTAACAGAAACTTTAACAGTAAGCGGTGAAATAGGCCCTGAGCCTTTTATTTATAGATACACACTAGCTGACCCGACATAAGTTGTCCGTCCGCTCCTGGTTTGTAAAACCAATTCATTCTCTAATCCTAAAATTCTAAAAATGCGCCTTGTGTGTGTGTGTGTTGAACCTGAAACAGTTTCATGTTATCTATAACGCCGTGGTACAATTTCAGTGTTATACCCCACTCGAATGCTTACATCGTCATCTTCATCATCACTTACATAGACACGTTGTCGGTGGTCCGCACCACCCTGTACCCCACTCGATCGCTAACATCGTCATCATCATCATCACCACCACCATCGTCATCACCATCATCGTCATCATCATCATCATCATTACTCACATAGTCACGTTGTCGGCGGTTCGCACCACCCTGTACCCCACTCGTGCGCTATCCACCATCACCCTGTACTGCATGCGCACCAGCGGCCCCGCCACAGTCGGTATTTCGGGGTACGGGGGCTCGAACCGGCGGCTGTCAGCGTCTGTTATCTGTAAATACGTTAAAAAAAATTTTAGTCAAAAATTTGCAAACCGGTTTCCTGATCGAAAGCAAGTACCGACGCCCATGTATTAAAAGAAAAACTAGCTTTGCCGGCAGCCTCGCTTCAGCCTGTCACTCTCGATTCTTTTAAGTCTTTGCCAAAAATAAATCAATTCAATTGGTACCTTCGTTAGAGACCATCCATAAAGTACGTCACACGGTTAGGGGGGAGGGGGGGAAGGGTCGTCGAAGTGTGATATGGTGTAACAAAGGGGTGGGGGGCCATCAGTTTTGTGACATCACATTTCAAATATTGTAATATTGATGCGGTTTAAAGTTTTAGGTGTTGCATACTTTCTGACATCACACGAGGGAGGGGTCTAAAAACCACGAAATTTTTGTGACGTATTTTATGGATGGTTCTTTAGGGCGTGAAGGAAAACCAAACAAATAAACAAACAAATTAACAAACACGCTTTCGCATATATAATCGAACATTACCTTAATCTGCAGCATATCCTCAGACAGGTAGTAAAAGTCAACCCTGACGCTATTAAACTGTCCTGGGTACTTTGTATCTCGTAGTCTAGCGTAGTATACAGTCAACCCGTGTTTGTTCTCTGTGCTGTTGTCGAAGCGGTACGAGTCGTACTGAGGTGGGTAGAAGCACATTGGAGCCCCCGGTGTTGCAGACACTTTCCAGCAGCAGCCTGGAAATTATTTTAGAAATTATTTTGTGAGACTAAAACAGCAAATATACACTTTAAACAAATGTTTTTTATAAACTTCTGTTCTAAGCGTTCTGGAATATTGAAAAAGTCACACGAAAGAAAGGGACAACGAATTTTGATTAGTTAAGTATTGCTTAAATATTTTTATGAATAATAATATAATAAATTTATAAAAGTTGTAATGTGATTTCACAAAACTAAGGACCTCCTCAATCCTCATCCCCTGTCACACTCGTCAACCTCCTTTTAGGTCTGACGTAATTTATGGATGGTCCCTTATATTCACCATATATTTACTGAAACTTCAGTAAGCCTACAACAAAGCTACTAATTAATTCATGTTGAAATACCACTTACCACGCTCAATACAACCATTTTCATTGGCACCATTTTGCGGGTAACAGTCGAAACGCATTGTATCATTGGTGATATGAGCACACAACTCCTTCACAATCTCTGCTGGTCTCTCCGTGTATATATTCTTCTTTGTATCCTTCTTTCTTGTGATATCTGTACCATTACTCTTGTTCTTTGTGGAGAGATTGTTGTGGTCGTGATAGCGATATTCAGTTGATGGAGTCTTAAAAATGAGAGATGAATTTAATATACATACAGGTTTAACAACAGTAAGTAGTAATAATAATATCTATCTATTTGCGATTTGTATTTAGAAGTTCATGTTGCTGGAACTCTTGCTCATAAAAATCATTAAAAAAAAATTCGTTTTCAGTGCTGCACAGTCCACAGTGACACACTAATATGAACCCTAAAGTGCCACTTTCTTTTGTTTTATCACCTAATTAAAAGGTAAGGTTACTTTTTGTCTGATACATTGAAAAATTACATTTGTGGATAACTTAATTATGTCCATCCACATATTACTAACATATTAGACAAAGACAAGGATGGAGTCATGTAAAACATAGGGAGTGTTTGTTTCTTTCTCACCTTATCAACAACTTCTAATTTTTTCACCTCCTCTGGATGTACGCGCTCCCAAAGTTTCCTGAAAACACAATGTTACTGCACATGTCATCTAATACGAAAATATTATTTTAAATAACTCAATAAACATAGAAATATTGTGCTCTTAGCCCCACTTGTCATACTCTAAAATATCATGATTTTTCTTTTTTAATTAGAGAAACGAGAGATGATATCACAAGTGTTAACTTTAACCCAAACTTGCATATTTGGCCTTCATGAAGTGAATGAATATTCTGGTGAGGCTCTCTCCCTCTATAAGAAAGTTTGTCCAGACCAAATAGAATGTTATTCTCCACCCTTTCCACTAAGTCTATGGTGAAAATCAAGCTAATTGGTTACTAATTTGGGGCCTGCACAAAGGACAAAAAAAAACAAACAAAAATATTTTCCCATTTACAATATTAATTAAAGATTAATATTTAGCGGAAAGGAATCCATCAAGACTTTGCTGTCTGTCTTATGGTTTACTACTCACCTATAATGATCATCACCCCATCCTCCTCCCAGCGCGCCTGCCGCAGCCCACCAGGCAGCTACACAAAGTGCACATAGTAGCATTATAGCCAGGATACCAGGGAAGGTGTACACTATACGCTCCCAGACACCGCTAAACCAGCCCTGACGAGGGGAGAAACGCTCGTACCTGAAATTAGGTTGTGAAATGCTGATTATACATTCTTACCATTTTTTCCAATTCTATCCCATCCCTTTGATGTGCAATGGCATTCCCCATAAGTTTACTTTACTGGCTGGCTTCAGGCTGATGCCAGCCTAGCTTACTTTTCAAGACCTTTTCAAGACCCTTTTATGTTCCCTGTGATTTTATTCAAGGGTTTGCATTGGTTATTGCTGTGATCTTGGTTACAAACTTTAAAATTTTTTTATCAAATCCATCCTTTAGATTTTATAAAAATCAGATCAATGTTTCCAAAGATAATAAAATAGCCAGTGGCGTAACTACAAGGTGGCAATCTGGCAAAATGCCACAGGCCCCCAGTCGGTAGGGGACCCCAATGAGCCCCCTAGACAAGTGGCAAGCAATTATTTTTTACAATCATCGCTTGAATGTTTTTGTATTGGATTGACATAGCGGCACAAAAACAAATTTGCCGCGGGCCTCAAAGGGTATAGTTACGCCACTATAAATAGCCATGTTTTAATTTTCACAAATATTTAAAAATTTAAAAGAAAAGTAATATTTTGCTTACTTAGTCATCCTTCCACCTTCTAGCTACACAATAATAACAATAATCCCTACTTAAGATCTACAGATATATGAGCAATTAGGCATACAAATGATAATTACCTCAGTGTTGTTGAACTTAGCAAATATACCCTAGTTTTGTGTCAAAACAAAGGAACTTCTCTGTCTACACTTTGAAACAGTAATACACATAGTACCATAATATTATTTTACATACATCTACAAATATCAACTCAAAGGTCACACTAGATAACCTTTCCCAGAATTATTATGCCTTCAAACAAGTTAGATATTTATATGTATCTTAATTATTAGATTGATATCCAAAACAAGCTATATAAAATATTTTTCAGTATTTTATGTACCATTATTAAATATTTTAAGTTTGCCTTATATGTTAAAATCTGGCTATCGCAATATGTGTATTGTTTTTCCAATGCAAAAAGTGTTTTGCAGATTTTTTTAAAAGTGTGCCATGATGTACATTTTGCATTTGCTCAAGATTGCTGTATGATTAATTAACACAATTGTAAATGAAGTGTTGTGTTGTCACTTTGTTGTTGTCAATTGCGGTTTGTATAGAAATTTGACAGAGGGTTAATTAACTATACTGACAAACTTGAGCAAAAAGACAATAGCAGTTATATGTTGTAAGCTAACATTAGCCAAAACCGTTTAACTATTTAGGAAATGAAGCAATTCCAAACAATTAAAACAACTCAAGGAAAGTGTGTTTCAACTTTGAGACCCAAAATATAATAGTTTTAATAGTACTTCTGAAGTACATTATCTTATGCCAATTAAATATTAAAATTTACTTTAAAGTATTAATTAGGACATATACCAACTTGCATTGAATATTAGCTTAAATAGCATTTCATGAACTTGTTGGCAAAACAATTTAGCTAGAATTATTAGTGAAATTATGAACATCTCAATAATGACTAAAGTGTTTCTTTCTAGTATTACTAGTGAATAGAGAAATATCTCTACTCAAAAAGCAAACAACAGTATCAGAAAATTGCATATTCTAAATACAAACCTATGTTCTCTTGAGGATTCCCCGTCAGATTTAGGCTTTGGTATCACACCACTAAATAAAGATCCATGGGATATTTTATCCGTCCGCCCAAATGGAGCGAAAGACAATTTTCTCTTATATGTAGCATTCTTGGGGCCGTTCAAGGAAGTCTCTGTGTGAGTACCTACGTTCTTACTGGAGGGTTCCCCTTCTTCTACATATTTATAATCTTTTTCACCTTCGTAGTGAAGGCGATAGTTTATATTATCATTTAATGTGAGCAAATCTGTTTTTGCGTTAGGCGACTTGTCACAAAAGTCTTCAAACGATACAATTTCGTAATCATCATCATCTTCTTTGTTTGGTTCAGCTTTGTATGGTACTTTAGGCATTTTATAGCCTAATTACCTAATGCGCCAACACGATCTTTAAATAGACTTTTAATACGTTTCATATAACTTTATTTATTCTTCAGAAACGACATACCTAATCATCACATTCACACCGATTGGTACACACATTACAAGAATAATTTACAAAGAAATTATTCTCTTTTTCGTGTTTATCAGTGGCAAAAAATAAATAAACAAACGAGAAATTCAACAATGCAAATTTTTTGCACCTTATTCCATAGACAATTTTTGATGTTTCTTTTTCTTCTAGAACTTAGCAGTATGCAGCGACAAAAGAATTTTCTAATAGAGTTGTATCACTTATATAAAAATTGAATAATATTTAGAATTATATAACGTTTGTGAAAGCTTCTTATATTCATAATAGTAGTGCTTTTTATAAATAATAAATACTCACTACTATGCACATATATTCATATGTGGATAGTAAGCAAGTATATGAATATTTTACATAACGGTTGAAGTGTAAAAAATAGATTAAGCGGGTAGTTTTACAAAAAAGTGAGAATTCATTTGATCTGAGAACAAACGCGTGGACTGAATATGGTGGTACAAGTAATTTAATAAATTAATTAGTATTTTTCTGTTAAATAAGTAATTGCACATTTAGCAACTGTATCTTGATTCATCATAATGGATTGGAAATACGCAAAGATTATTTTGGCTTCGACGGCTGCTGTAGTAGCTTCCCAAGTGGTGAAAAAGATGTGCAAGTATTTCTACAATTTGAAACAAGCAGAAGACCAGGACATTCATGATTCATGTAATGATATCATGAACTTAAGAAATCGTGAAATAAACGACGTCATATTATTTTCCGATGAAGCTTCCCACCATCTAAGGGTAATGCCGAACAAAGGTTTGAAAATCTGTGAAAGCAGGGAAATAAATTGTTTCAAATTGATCAAATATATCAAGTCCGCACGAGAGACGTTAGACGTATGTATGTACTTAATAACAAGCAAAGAAATCGTCGAACACATCATTCGCTTGGGACAAAGACATGTCGTAGTCAGGATTGTCGTCGACAGTGATATGGCTTTCACACCTCCATCGCAAATTAAGAAGCTACAAGAATATAGTAAGTATTCAATTATTTCTACGAAATGTAAAGTAATATAATACTTCCTAGCTTAGACTTTAAAGAGCCATTAAGATTTACCAAGGTGTTACTACGGCCGACCCTTAGATAAACAGGATTTAATGTGGTTTTCGAGTTTCTATGCTGTATGCTGTCTGTGTTTTGCCTATGCGTAGTGGTATATTATGCGTATATTACGTCTTTATATAAATTATATGTGTTTTTTTTTTATTTTAAGTACTTAAATAATTTAATATAGTTTTTCACCACTAACAATTTAATTTACAGGTTTTATAAGAGTACAAACTAATAAAAAGCCAATACTGATGCACCACAAGTTTTGTATAATTGACGGCCCAAAAGCGCTTAAAAGGAAAGCTATTTTAAAACAGTATGCAGAGAAACTTAACATACACGCAAAATACACAAGAGTTGACGAAAATCATCAAACGAATATAAAACAAGTTAAAGGTTTTGTAATGTCAGGTTCATTGAACTGGTCAACGCAAGCGATGGCTGCTAACCACGAAAGTGTTATTGTTACTTCTCACCCAACAATAGTAGAGAAGTTCGAGAGAGAATTTGAAAGTTTGTGGGTAGAAGATGAGCCGGTAAGTTTGGAAACATAATGTTCATTAAAATAGTATATTATATACTGTTTATTTCCGATTGTTATCAAAGAGTAAATTAATCCTTGCTATAGTTTGGCTACTATAAGTTGAACATGGAAAAAAACTTCCAAATTCATTAATTTTGTAGATGGATTTTGATCATTTGTTATAATAATTTTTCCTCCCCCGTAATATTTTTAATACACTTTTTTTGGGTTTTTTTTCTGCCAGTGCAGATACTCTTGTATATTTCAATATGTTACATTACAGCTCTATGCCGGAAAAATAATCACGCGAGTAAAAATCTCAGTGCTGACACGACCTAATTTTAAAGAATTTTTAGGCAAGAACCCTCATCATAGTAGATTGTACGGAATTCTATAATTCATTACAGAATAAAAGTGTGATGAAAATTTTTGTGCTTTTTAATAGCTCCGAATTTATAGTTGTATTAGAAATATGTAATGGTGCAATATGGAATGTACCTGGGGTGGCAAAAATAAAAGACTGAGTCGAAAAAATGTTGGTAGTAATAATAAATGCTAGGTTCAACTTATAGTAGCCAGACTATAGAATTGTTTACGTACTGTTTTCAGGCGTTGCTGGCACCAAAGCATTGACGAAAATGATTCAGAATTACCATGTTTTAGCCATCACTTCCAAATGAATGGTGAGTTTCAATATATTTTTTAAAATTAATGATTTTTTTTTATTTTCTTTGAGCTACATGACTATTAGATATACTTCATTGCTCACATTTAAATGGTTACATAAACAATAACTTAAATTACAAAAACTAAGACAAAAATATGGGCAAGGGCGGTCTTATCGCTATAAGCGATCTCTTCCAGGCAATCCTGCCAGGCACTTTCATTTGCTTTCTTATCGAAAAGAAAAAATATGAATACGGTTGTCTATTGCTATATTTTGATTAACGTCATTTGAATTTGACAGCTACCAGAATTCCATAGACAATTACATGTGCACTTCAAATTACTTCGATCGATCATATGTTTTCTTTGTATAGTTTTTTCAGCCGCTGATATTCGAATTAGGATTTTCAGTAATCTATAATATTCTAGATTAGTAGTATAATCGTCCTAGCAAGTCGTTAAATCAGTGCTAACGGTGTTAAAAAATCTATTCCAGTGACAAAATTTTAGGTTTCCTAAGATGCATTTATGAATGCACGTGCTTGCACTTTTCAGGCTAGTTCTGAAGTTTCAGTCATCTAAATGACCTTTGTTCGTGTTATGTCTAAAAGTAACTGTTTTCTCTAGGGTCTTACTTATTTACAAAATCCCATGTAGATATTTATTGGCCCAGAAACGTGTTTTAAACTATGTTACAAGTTAAGTGAACAACTGCACTTTGGTTATATTTTTTTCAACTTGGCGTACGGAAAATCGCTTTCGTGCTTCTAAAACGAGGGATAAAGTGATAGTGGTACGTATAAACAATTGATAATTTGTAAAATAAGTAAATTCTTTAAAATTTTGTTAGTAAATTGGGGTGATTTTAGTGTGTCATCCTGAAGGACATTATGAGAATCTTTTCCGACTTGACTAATATTTCTGCTGTGAATTTTGGATATTAATATATAAAATGAAGCTTGTACTTCACTTTAACTTCTTATAACCTCATTTAAATACCACTGAACTTTTAATATTATTTGACTAAAGCTGAATCTTATTCTATATTCTAAAACAGCACATACACATTTTTCTAATTTGCATTAAATGATTTAGAATGTTATGGTGAACTCATATTTTATATAAACTAACTCTTAGCTTTAACCATGCTAAGTTATTTTAAAAATTTTCTATCTCATCTATCATGTTTAGCATGTTTTTCCTCTTCACTTTCTTATGTTTATTTTTTTGAATGCAAAATAGAAGAAAATTACATGTATTTCTCCTGACCTATTTTCTTAAATAGTGCATAAACTTTACTTAAAATCCTTTTTAATAATATTTAAACCATTGTTATTGTGCTAGTAAAAAAAAGAAAATGTTACTATTTTTTGATAAATTAAAAATTCTATTAAATTGAGATAACATTTTTATTAAGGGTATGGCTTCATACCAAGTCTCATTTTAAAAAGTTATTTTTGTAAATAAAGGTCATGATAATGAAATGCATGGTGATTAAAATTGTTACTAAATTGCCGAGTTTTAGTTTTGAAATATTTGAGGGAGGTTTTGTAAAATGACAAAATATAAACTAAATGTCATGAAGTCATAAAGTACAAAATATAGTTGAGAAGTGTGCTAATTACAGATATCTTTAAGTTATTTAGCACTTATTTCTTGTAAAACAAATTATTAAAGAACAACTATTTGTGTGTATGAACGGCTCGTAACAAATGCATGTGAAAAAGGATTGCTGAAGTGTAGCCTCTCCGTTACAAAAGTAGTTTTTAAATAAATTTTAAAAGGCTTTAAAGTTGAAAATAAAATTAAGTTGTTGTTTCTTACACAAATTTTTTTAAAGAACTCGCCTCAGCTAAGAGAGTTTACCACATACATTGGAGTGTTAATTATCCAATCATTAATCAACCAAACAACCGCTTTTCCAAACTCCTGATTTTTCCACACCTTGTTAATTTGTTAGTAATTGACACTTAAATCTTTATAATTTTAATTAATATTGTACTTAAAGATGTTATCTTGCAAAAACTGCAGTTTATTTGTATTTTGATTACTTTTTTTCCATATATGTATAATTATGAAGATGAAGATGTTTATATTGCTTATCTTCGACCCTGGATAAATAAATGTTTAGCTATATGCATACTGTTTGATTATCTCAAATAAACCAGCTATCTGAACAGCCATGTCCCCAATTAGTTTGGATAATCAACGCTTTACTGTTAAAGTTAAATGCTCACAAAATGTTAAGTCAGCTTCTTGTTCTCTATATATTAATAAAAAAGGAAGAAAGGTCATTATGCAGTCTACCAATAAAATTTTTATTATGTGTTGTTATATTAAAAAAGGACATATTTTTTAGGAGTTTTAAAATGAGAAATTCATATAAATAACTGTGAGATTAGTAATAGTTATACAATATCTTTAAAATAAAGACTAGCACTAACCAGACTTTAAGTATTATTTAAATTTTAACCGCTTACACTACTAAGTTTTTAGTTTGAATTGACCATTAGTAATTGACATGTTCATAATTTGCCAACCCTAACAATAATATTTTCAAAAGTTCTGTCTCAATTGTTTTCAAACTTCATGAGTAAAATGTAACTTGTGTGTTACTTTTCAATACATATTACAACTTTTTTAAAAAATATGGGTTCAAACGAGCTAATGGTTTACCTGATTAAAGGCAACCACTGTTGTATATAGGCACTGACAACATTAGAGGAGTTGCAAGTGCATTGCTGGCCTTTTAGGAGGAAATCAAAAGCTTCTTGAAGGTTTGCAGTTCATATTGGTCAGGAAATACTGCTGGTGATAGTTCATTCCTGTCATGGAACTGTAACTTTTTGCACTAGTAAATGTGTGTTCCCTCAAAGGTTGTAAAATGTTAGTTATCCGCTTCTTGTGTCTTCCATTGTGGTTATTTTCAATCCTAACCATATTGTCTTTGCTAAAGTATAATATTTTAATTACCACCAGTGTGATACTCTAAGCATCAGCTTAGAGTAAGTAGAGTAATTATCAAATTATAACATTTAGAAAATTGATGAGTGTTTGTTTGTTTGATTGATAAAAGTATAATTTCTTAATTATTTAAAAAAAGTTAAGTGAACACCACAAACTGGCTTGCCAATTTTTAATTAGATTCTAACCTAACCTTTTGTTTGTTTCAGAATATTGCAGCAATGATGCAACACCAAGTGTGCCAGTGTAATATCAGTGCGACAATCCTTCATTCAGTGCCAAATTATATAGTCCAACATCGAAACGATGGCTCAAAAACGTGATGTTTTATGTGTTATAAAAAGTGGATGCAAGAATTTGTGATTTTGAAAAGTGCGCTTTTGGATGCAGTGTTCCTCAATAGGTGGCGTTGTTGAAATCATTGCTGGCGAAGTGACTAGCGAGTTCAGCTACTACCTCCTAGGTGGCGCTGGTAAGTCAAAGTATTTTATTATTTAAGACAGCGAAGCGCCATCTAGCGTTGAATGGAAGTAGTAGTATTGCTCCGTTGTTCCGCTAGATGGCGCAACGGGTATCGTTTTGAGGTAAAATGCAGATTAATGATATTATATTGTTTTACCGTAATTTCATAATATTATTCAATACCGTTAGAACAACATACATTCTGACTCAGCATATTTTAAATAATTAAAACATAACTACGTGAGAATGAATAAAATTACAACTGCATATTCGATATTAGAATATCGTTCAACATTTATTTTGCATAAGTTTATTGTTGTAGTACTGTTAATACAGGGAAAGTTTTCTCCCACCAATTTCCCGTGGTTACTGTATAGCCTATATTTAACATAAAGGTGCTGTCAATGTCCACAATAACAATCGCAATACCGGGAATCTCGGTATATTGTTTCAAAAATATAAAAAGCCCACCTTCAAAATTATAATGTCATATTATATATTCAAGTGCCTCCGAAGGAAGTTGTAAAAGTGCTCTAGACCGCAAGCGAGCGAAGCGTGATGGTTTGCCGACTCCTAAAAGGAGGTTTTTTTATTTACTGACGAAGCATGTTTAGTGATTTCTCAGAGGAAAACTTCAATACCGTGGATTTTTTAAACAGTATTAAACAGCTATTCTATTTGATAGGTTGAGTGCGAACTGCGTAAGTAGCGTGCGTACGAACTAAGTGAAAAATATTTTTCTTCGAAATGGGTATCAAGATACACTTTTTAAGTCAAAACTACGGTGCCTAGAAGAAAATTCACAAAAAAACTTTAATTTAGACGACGATTTTCAAATGTAAGGGATCATTCATATAGTACGTCACGCAAATTTCATGGTTTTTAGATTTGTCAAACTCCATCGGGTGGGTTCTATGCAGAGTGTAATAATTGGTTATAGTAAATTATTTATACTTCGAATTACATAACATTAACAAACAAAACCTCGTCCTATAAATCTCAACAAGAATAACAGTTTACTTTTTGACAAAAACTTATGCTGAAATACTCGTGTTTGGGTCTCATTATCTGATAAATGTTAAAAATCTTTTTCGCCACTACAATTGTGTAATACCATCTATAGAATTTTTTGGATTTGGATTTTTTTTTATAGTTCAACTTACAGTAGCCACACTAGTATATTTTTACTCAAAACATACATAGAACGGCCGTAGCCGTCCTAAAATTTTCTAGACGGCTAAGACAAAAGCCATCTGTCTCAACTACTCTGGTGTTAGTCGTAACGAACTATCACCAAATTATTGTGTAATGTGTACTAGAGGTCGCCCTGTGGTCGAAATTTGACCAATATTTCTTAATTTAATCACAGACTTTAATTTGGCATAAAAAAGACGTGACAGTTACCAGGCTAATAGCCTTTGAAAGGCTATTAGCCTGGTCTGTTTTTTTTTTAATGAAAGTTTCATTAAAAAAAAAACAGACCTCAATCACAAACAAAAGATTATTTCGTGTATGATTATCGTGTTTTATTTATTAATATCAGTATTCTACGCTCCTTATCAATATCAACTATTACTGGGAGAAGCTTCATGCTTTTGCGCGTCTTTCTAAAAAAGGGTATAAAGTTTTCCGCTTGCGTATTAATAACTATATAAATTATATAAATATTTTTTTATCAGAGTATTAAGCATTCGCTCAAATTGGCGGTATGGTTCATTAACCTTCTATTAAAAAATTGTCATCTCCATACAAGACGCGATTGTAAACAAAGTATCGTGTTGTCACTCTGTTGTTGACAATCTCGGTTTGTATAGAAATTTGACAGAGGTTTGATGAACCGCCGATTCCGCCAATATTGAGCTAGAAGACTATCGTCGCGAGAATACCGTATGCGTTTTGGCAACTATAACATAGATGGCACTTTTGAATCTCACCACAGGCACCAGTCGCTACAGTATTTGCCGTGTTGTAAGGTAAATACTTTCGTTAGCTCCAAAAATACTGTCTGTATCACTGTATCATGCAAAAGCCTTGTTTTTTTTTGGTATAAAAAAATTTTATTATATCGTCGCTGCGCGTACGAAACCGCGTAAAAGCAGTTTGTAAATAGCGCGTAACAGCAAAACGCGCAAAATTCAAACACCGTGCCAGCCGACTCTAAACGCCTATTGACTAATATTAGACTTTACCCAATTTGAATAATCTAATTAGAAACGTCGGTTGTGCTATGTGTAATATTACGTTTTTTCTTACGCGGTATTTACGAATTGTTCTTACGCGGATTCGCACGCGCAGCGACGACAGCTGCCCTTCATTGAATTCGCTATACTATCGATTCCCATTACTGAGGTGTTTATTAAAAAAAAAAAAAAAAATTGTCTATCGCCATCGCTGATAATATGAGCCTGTAGTGTTGAAAGAATTTTCGGAATCGTTCGGAGATTTCCCGCCTCAGACATACAAACGAACGCTTAACAATCTGATTAATAATATTCCCTTTCGATAATTCTCCCCGAAATAGAAGCGATTGTTTATTATTTTCAAAATGAACTCTCCTTAACCCGGTGATTCAGTGTTATTTACAAACAAAAAGCATTACCGGACACCACTACAGTGCTCGATATAGCACTGGGATTACCTTCGATTCTTCTTACTTAGGCCCTGTTGCTCCACTGCTTGATAGGATATCCACAACTTATCGGACAGATGAAGTATGTATGTACAATGAGTTTTCCTATCCGAATTTACCTGGTGCACACCAGGCCGTTAGTCTAGTAACAATCTTACAAGACTTTTATAGTAAGAATCGACCAAATGAGATTCTAACTCACGCACGAAGGCTTCCGTGCTGTTACAATGTAGAGATATAACCTGGAGATAGACGGACAGACGGCGAAGTGATAGTCTCGTTTTTAGCCTTTGATGCGCAATCTGCTAGTCACCCTTAGGGAACGTTAAACTTCACGTATTTAGTGCCACGTGACTGATGACTGGCTGGAACTTGGCTGGGAATAAGAGGTCATAATAACCCCCCAGTTTTAGTAACTGAACCGTCAGAGTGGTAAGGACAACTATTGGCAGAGAAACACGCGAAGCAATAGTTAAAGTTTGAGCTAAGTGACAGAGTCTGCGAAACTGGTATTTTTGCCTGGACCTGCATCTGCATGCCAAACTTCAGGCAGATGCAGGTCCAGGCAACGTTCAGTGGCTTGGGCTGTCAGTAACTTTCAGTTTAATAACTACAGGTAGTAAGGGCTGATTTTTTAATCGTCTGAGATTTTTATTCTAAACAATAAATCTGAGACTTTGACAGATTAGATTTTATAAAATCAGACACTTGATTTATTCTACATGTAAATTATTTAACGAATAAAAAGTCGGCCCTTAGACTTATTTAAGGGAAGTGTTTTTTTTAATTATTCATAGCTATTACACAATCCTTGTTTTTGTGACATTTACTGACTTTTTAATTGTTATTTATTCTTGTTATAATCATTATGAAGTCGATAAATTTACCCGAATAGGGTGTGCTAGGTTGTGTTTCTCATGTTTAATAATGAGAATAAAAAACATTGCGTCAGTAGGTCGACATGACTTTTAAATAATTCTAATAATGAACATAATTAAAATTTTATTTATTTTAACATAAGATAACACATAGAGACATATACTAAAAATTACTATGCTAAAGCCCAAACATAGAGTTCTTATAGTTTTTTCATAAAGTATACCACAAGAGTGTTCTAACAGTGGGATATTAAGGGCTCGCTTATTTCTGATAATCAAGTAAGTACCGAACCGTGGACTTAAATTATGAGCTGCAAAATGAGTAATTTCACTCATGTTATAAAATGTTTAGTTATCCTATTCATCCATTGCGTCTTCAACAATCAAATGTGACGCGCGATTGAGAATGAGCTTTCTGCATCATAACGATTAATAATAAGAAGAATACATTTATTTCGTCATCATACAACATTACATTAAATTATAACTTTATAGTGTTCTGACGTTTTAATCAAGTCATCAACCTGATGTCCAGTAACCCATGGTTTATTGTTTCTGCAAAAAAAAAAACTTCAATATTAACTAACTAGAGGTCGCCCTGTGGTCGAAATTCGATAATAAATATTTCAATCCATCGTGTAGAGGAGAAATAAAAAGTATGATCTAACTCACAGACTTCAATTTGGCATAGTTAAAGGTCTCGTTTCCAGGCAATTACATTTTATTAACAAAACAGATTCCAACCATAAACAAAAGAGTCTACAGCACACTACAAAATTTTGACATAACACGATTTCGATTATCGTGTCATGTCAAAATATTGTAGTGTGCGTTTCACTTCAAGATTAAAGCATATTTTTACTACGTACCAATTATATCTGGGACAAATTTCAGTCTCTTACATCTACGCGTCTTTCGTAAAAAATTGTACAAAGTTTTCCGCTCGCGTATTAACCATTATAGGTACCACACATTACGTATAGATGCCACCAGTATAGATTATGTGGGTTCGTATTTGGTTGACTTGGAGACTTTCTGAGGATCAAGACCTAACCGGCCTGGATTAATTAGCCGGCCATGGTCCATGAGCGGTAGCGTCCTAGCCTTTTAGGGTGGCAGGGAATTTCGTAGGTACATGGGACGGCAGAAATAAAGTGGCCTTGCCGTGGGAGAGCCATGCTTCGGCACGAATGGGGTGGCTCGACCGAAATGATACACGGCCTCACAGAAAACTGGCGCGGAACGGCTTTGTGCAGTGTTTCAACCAGTGAGTGAGTATACCGGTAGCCCAACTTCCCTCATCCCTTATCCCCTATTCCCATTTTCTTATCGTCTTGTCGTTGTATTCAGTGTCCATGGGCGACGGCAGTTGGTAACTCGTCTGCTCACTTGCCCCCTAAATATAATTAAAAAAACATCCAAAATGTAAATCGCAATTATGTTATGTTAATCAATAGAAAAACATTTCGTCATTCAATTCATCCTTGTTACACAAGGTTAATTATAATTTGTTATCTGTACTGTAACAAGTCGGCAGCAGCTATAATTTAACTGGACTTTGTATTTTTATCAATCTGGAAAGTTGATATGTCATGTCTTCGCGAAATGATAGTGTCAGGATATTTAAAAAAATCGTCCTATTATCTATGGTTTTGTATTGTTGGGTTGGTGGTACAGTTCGATATATGAATGTTTCCGAATCTCTCTCAAATTTTTAATTTTTATTTTTTTATTGTTAACGTTAAGATTTAGCCATACCTTATAGAATAATAGCTACTCTACATCAGGTAAACCGATTTCTTATGATCCTATAAAATATTAACGGTTTTTGGGAGGCATTGTTAACCGCATTTTGTAAATCAAACTCTCGTTACCGATAGTTTTCGATACTTAAAAACGCAATAACTCGAAGATACTCCAACTATTATTGTGTAAGTCGTAAAATTTACGACCAATTTGTAGAAGTGCCCCGTTTATGGGTAGACGGCGGTAATGTATGTACCCTCGCCCCGGCAACTGGATTAAAGACCCGAACACTGTCAATAGGCAAATAATTGAATTTTTCTTTTTTTTTTCAACAACAGTAACATCACCTGCATACGGTCTCAAAATAGAACCCCATAGAGCTCAATGTCTCGCGAGACGATTGTTCGTTTTTTCTTCGACCTCCGTATTAAGCAATTAAGCTCTTATTTATAGGGGGACAGCGGTGATTTACGTCTGAACGGTCGCGGCGGTTAGCGCTCTCTGTGCCCCGCGCTCGGCCAGGTGCGATCTCAGTGAGGTAAGGTTTCATTGTACAATGCAGGATTTGCACAAAACGTCTTGCGAAAAGGGGCCAAGAACTGGTGCATATGCATTAGATGTTCAGCTGTCAGATTTCAATTTCGACCGCTGGTGGCGCGGCCCGTGCAGAGTATTAAAAAAATAAAAAAAATAATGTGATTCGAATTTTAAAATGTTTTGTAGCGCCAACGGTCGGCGGTCTCTCGGTCGCGTGCCGGCTTTAATTTCAATTGTTTATTTGCGCACACTTTTTTTTAACGCTGGCAACATTTTTAAACATATTTTGACAGGGATTATCTACATACTGTCTATTTCTAAACATCTGCAAAGGGTTGTGTGTGGAAGCGGCCAATTATTTTTTACACAGAAGTAGGTTTTTTAACAATATGGATGCATGTTTGTTGTGACTGGGGGATTTTCCGTTTTTAGAATTGATACACTGAACAACTCGCAACTGGTGCAAGCACAGTTAATATCCGAATCGGATTTACCTTCTTCAAGTTTTTTTTTCATACCTAAAACGCCAGGAGTCTAAGTTACAAAAAGATAATGCTTTTTTGTTTGTCACAGGTACGTTATAATATAATTTATATATTTAATTCTTTTTTAATTCGACCGTGAATGCGTTTCGCCGTTACTAAGATTTTATAAAGCATTTGTACAGCGCCACCTATCTGCAATTGAATGTGAAAAAAATTCGCACTCGGCGCTCTGATACACAAATACATTATTTTAATTGTCACTATGGATTAATAACACAGCTAACAGAGATGTTGCCTGCAATTTTATTGTGTCAAAAATTTTCTCATCAGCATCTATATTTTCCGTAATGATGTTAAATTTTTTCCCCCGGACTTAAAAAGCCTGCATAGAACTAACGGCTTAAGCGTGAAGAGCGACAACAGACAAAAAGACAGACGATTTTGCATGTATATTATATAATATTATAGATGAAAGCAAAGCGGAAATGTCAGATGTAATTCATTGCATAAGATGTATGTATTTTTTATGAATAACACGACATTGTCTAGTAACCACGGCGCTTCTTTGAAATGATAGAACTAATCCTAAAATAATATTGGCTTCGGGACTTCATTGTTTGACATTCTTTCAAGGTGTTCTTTCAAAGATGATTGAATAAATTCACAACAAAGTTAGTCAATCACTTTTTGTAAGCCATCCATTGTCCTCCGAACAATTTTGTCGAGTTGAATGAATTCGGCAGGTTTTTTTCTACGCCCGGTGTCTTCAAAAACACCTGAGGCATAGACAATGCAGAAGTGGAAATTTTGAAAATGGAACGATTTCTTTTTTTCATAACAGAAGACTAGACAATTTGCCAACGGAAGTTGGGTCATTGTTCAATGGTTCCAGTATGGCTGCTATTGTTACTCGCAAAAATATTTCTAAATGCTTTATTTGCTCCAATTTTGCACAATTGCTATGGTCTATTCTGATAACTTATGCATGTCTCCTAGTTTCTTCATTGTTTATCGATTTTCGATAAATTGTGGGTTAGATGTAAATAAAATTGAAGTATAGTCACAGATGAGATGTAGTCATCTAGTTTATGTAACATTCCTCAGCATTTGGGACGCAAGATTTTGGAGCCGGTCAAACGGAAGTCGGAACACACAATCGTGTCCGGTCGGAAGTGAATTCCTAATTTTAATTTTAAATATTAACAGGGCTCATTAGTGAATAACGTTACATTGCCCGGACAGCGTCGTAAATAAAATAATTAACTTAAATAATTATCTCATAATTTGGTAATTATTATTCAATAATTACCAAATTATCATCTAATTTAAGTATGCTTCACGTGTAACTCAGGCAATTTCTCAATGGTCTTTACCTACTGTAACCTTTAAAAGTATTCCTACTTACATCTTACACGTAAAATCGTAAGCTATCATTGCGCCGTTTACGTGCTGCGTGATCCTTTTTTTGCTAACAAACTTTTTTCTTGTAAAGCCCTTTTTACACCATCACCTGCCTCCAACGGGAGTTGTGACCTACCCTTAATTATTGTTTATCAGGAGCAACCTTTTCGATGTTGATTTACGCGATGTCTTTTTAATTGATTTCAATGTTTTATCGTGGGGTTTGGCCACGATTTATGGCGCAGCAGGTAATTTATGGCCATTTTAAAAAGCCACTGGCCACCCGAGATCACGATAGATAACTTTGACGTCTGTCGGCCATTTGTGTGGCTGCTAATTAAAATGAGGGAATCCTTTGTCCTTTTATTAAGAGATCTGCAGTAAACTATTTTAATAGCCAAAAGGATGGACCATTTCGGACAGAATTAACCAGATTGTCGAATGTCCTCAAATAGTTAAATTTAATTTGTTTCTTGACATAGACGCCATGATGTTTCTTCTCTAGGTAGGTTTACATCTTCGTTTACACTTCCGTACCAAAATATTTCATGTGCGCTAATAAAAGAATCCCCGAATTTCAATAAAATGTCTCCTCGGCTAGTAAAAATCAGTAGTTGTTAACTACTGACCGACAGACTCTGGAGGACTTGACTGCCTAAATGTCTGCCTAAACAGGTTACACACGGACAGATATTAAACACATACAGACTAAAAAATTAAAACTAACTAGTACTTAATAGCCTAACCTAAGCCACGTTTTTATTTTCTGATTAAAAAATTTTTTACATCTACCATACAACAGCCTTTCAGAAAGTATGCGCGGGCTCACCAACGAAATATAACTGAGTGCAGTTCGACCGAACGTTTTCTGATCAGAAATTCCTATAACGCATACCAGTCTTTAATGCCAAAATATCTACCTAAACAGCAGTTTAAAGTGTAGAGTGTATTTATCACCGCGCTAGCCGGTTATCCAGGCTGGCGTTAACGATGCGAGACGCAACACGTACGGTTTCCGAACAATTAACGACCAACAGGTAATGTTATGATAGCCCGCAATCACTACAGGTGTCCATTACATGGGCGTGATTTGCAGGACTTTTGTTCAGCACAGTGTGATGAACCCTTAAGATAGTGGTGACATTTTTTTTTAATTATAAAAATGCACCATGCAGAGGTCGGTTGAGAAAACAACCGACCTGATAAGTCAAACGACTTCCACACAGTCTATTTACAGACCAACTAGACAAATGTCGCATATGTTCTGTGGTTGGTCCCGACCGTCTAGAATTCCCATTATAAATACTATAGGGACTGACTGCACTGCGACTTTTTAAGCGCGTCGTTTTGGTGTTTTCAGAGATTCCACCACATGCGAAAAGGGGGCTTGGGAAGGGTCCGAAAATTATTAAATTTGTGTGATGTTATGGGTAGCCATACGATCAGAATTGTTCAGTAATAGTAATAATAGTATCTATGGACGCTTTACACCACGTCAGTCTGGCTCCGTGCTAAGTACCCAAGAGGACTTGTGTTACAGATACCAGACAACGGAAATATATTTAATACTTTTATACTATACACATATATAAAAATTTTTATTATATAATTCACATATTATTTAATACGCATCCAAGACCTAGGAACATTGAAAAACTTGCTCCGTCGGCGGAACCCGCGACCCCCGGCTTAAGCTACCAACGCGCTTACCAACTGAGCCATAGAGGTCGTCAAAGTAGGTAACTAGTTATAGTTACCTAAATCACTCCTAGAGTTATAAAACATCCGTCGATAAAGATATTTGTGACACTGTCTTATCGCTTCAACCATTGTGAAGAGAGACTTAATGATAACTTTTAGATGATGACATTAAAGGCTTTTAAATCATTCCTAAAGCTTTTTTTTTACATGCATACGGTAATGTGTGAAGGGGCTTAGATGATGACATTTAAGGCTTTTAAATCATTCTTCAGCCTGTAATAGAGCCTTAACGGAGATTTCCGTGTAGCTGTCGGCGCCATAGATGTGTTCGCGGATTCCACGCCCATAGCGCGGATTCCGCCGGCATGTAAGTCCTAATACGGTGGTTAGCCAGTGTTACTAATGGCATTGGATTATGTGATAGAATGTTGGGGGTCCCGTACGAGATAGTGGGGCTTTTGTGTGTGTTTGTGTGATGTTTAATGCTGTTAACGTAAAGATAAACGTCTTAATCCAAAGGTTTTTTTTATATAAAACAAGGAGGCAAACGATCAAACGGTTTACCTGATGGAAAGCAACCACCGCCATAGATATTCGCAATATCAGTAGGGCTGCAGATGCGTTGCCGGTCTTTCAAGAGGGAATGTGCTCTCTTCTTGAAGGTCTGCAGGTCGTAGCGGTCCGGAATCACTGCTGGTATAATTTCAGAGTCTTACTGTGCGAGGCAGGAAGTTACGCGAAAAACACACTGTGGAAGACTGCCATTCACCAAGACGATGTTTGTGATAAATTTTCCGCGTAGGTCGATGGCGAAAAGTTGCAGGTGGAATGATTCCGAACAATTCCTCTGAGCACTCCCCGTGATAATAACTTAAAACTAATTTATCGGGACTTAAAGCGACTTAATCTAGAATTTATGTTAATACATCAAGTTCGTATGTTTGTTACTTCTTCACGTTTAAACGGCTGGACCGTTTTCGATAAAATTCAGCAGGGAGCTAGCTGGTCATCTAGATTAACACATAAGCTACTGTTTACGCGACTAACAACGCGGGCACAGCTTGTAATAAATAAGTCCGGTTAAGTCCCGATAAATTAGTTTTAATCATATAATGCAAAGCAAAAGTTTTAAATTCCATATAACTAAATCTTACTATACTGTTCATATTAACAGTATTAGTTAAGTCATATTAACAGTATTAGTTAAGGCAAAATATGTTTGTTTATCCTTGCTTCGCGACCTAACGAAGCAACCAATCGACTTGATTTTTCACATCAACTTAGTTTAAGGATAGAGAGTAACATTTGGTCTCAAAAAAACATCGTGTTTTAAAGAAGATTTACATGAATTCTTACGCGATTTTCAAACCGCGTTCAAATACTAGTATAACTATCAAACTTAAAGGTGGCTGGCTGACTTTTTTTCACACTACGCAGTTTCGCATTTAAAGTATTGGTACATTTGGATTATATATTTTGTCATGACTAGATTGGCCTGGAGTTAAGGTACCTATGTAGGTATGAACCTACATAGGTACCTTAATTAATCACAAAAGATTACCAGCAAAGCGCAAGAAAAATAATGTAGAGCACAGTTAAAAATAGATGCGATGTTTGAGCTTTTTGCCACTGATCATTATAGTTTAAAAAAAAACAAAACATACCTGTTGCAGAAGTAATAGCGACTGAAGGAGGTATAGTGTTCGTCGCGCGACTAAAATGTCGCCATTGCTAATTATGAAAAGCTTTATTTACAAATCTTCTAGTAGGCAATATAAGCAAAGTAAATGTTTCTTATTCTTGTCAATTAACGGTAAATTATTCATTAACAATTTTAAATTAGAAGATCATATTCACTGGTTAAACAAAATATCACAATGATTCTGCCGCCCTAAAACGGCAACTTCGCAATATTGTTAACATCAATTCATTTTGTCATTTTTCTTGTACTACATACTAATTTTGCAAAACATTGATTTCACCATCAATTTAACTTGATTTTGAAGTAACTATTTTATCAAAACTATTAGATTTTTTAACAAAAAATGTACTTAAACGAATTTCAGAGCAATTCCTTTGCAATATTACGACCTTTTTGGGTCCCCTGGTAACAGCTTTTGCCAGCTTTTAATCTCGGCAAACTCCTGTACACCTGTGAAAAAGGAACGATATCGATATAATGAAATCATCACGACCGTCCCACGACACTCCACTCCTATTCTAGAACTTACGTTTTAAGAATCAGACCTTCCGCTTCTTAGGGCGTGTACCCGCGACGTGCTTGTTTCATTTATTTTGACGTTCACTCGAACGATGGGTGACCCGCTTCAATCATCTAATAAACCTTGCGTTAACTCGTACTCGTTGGACCTAGTCCTCGTGTTCTCCTTCGTCGCCCAGTCGTCAATCCACCATTACTATGTCCTAGCGACCGCTTCAGTCGCCCAGTCGCCGATCCAGCATGTCCGCGGCCTTAATCAGTAGCTGCCAGGGATAATTCGTTTCGGGACATTAATCTCGCGTGCAGCACCGCCGACACCCGGCCAGCCGGCTACACCACACGCGCCGACCACTTAAATATTTATAAAGCTGGAAACGAAGGGTTTGAGGGTTTAATGAGCGATATAAGGACCGCAATCCAAAGTAACTCAAGTAATCTTTCTGGTCCTAAAGCGTCTATAGCCTAGTGGGTGAGATCTTTGCCTCGCATACGAGAGGGTGTAGGTTCGAACCCCGGTGAAGGCGTGTATCAATGAGACATTTTCCGATCTCAAGTACATACGGATGCTCGTTGCCGCGGGAGAACCATTCTTCGCACGACTGGAGGATACCACGGCCTCACAGAAAACTGGGGTAACACGTCATTGTGCTGTGTTTTTTTTTGTGAGTGAGTCCCTATTCCCATTCCCTATTCCCTCATATATAATCTCAGGAACTACTGGCCGGAACTGAGAAATTATTTTTGTGTTTGTTAGTTTATTTATCGAGGAAGGCTATTAAGCTATATATATAACATCACGCTACGACCAATAGGAGCCGAGCAGTAAAAAAAAAAGTGTAGTAACAACGGGATAATTTATAAAGTTTCATGCGGGGACGTAGTCGCTGACAACAGCTAGTTTGTCATATGACATATGTATTGTAGGAGACGCGTCTAGACGGGAAGTCGGTTCAACCCTCGGGGTGGGAACCGGTTAACCCGCGGCCGGCGCGGTCCAGTGCGTCTACGATGTTTGGTCATCCGATACCCCGTGCTACTGGTCTTGCTAGTCCCACTAGCGATAGTAGTGGTTCGAAGGTGACTAAAAGAATTTGTTTTTATTATATCTAGGGAGCAAGCGAGCAGACGGGTTACCTGATGGAATGCAACTGCCGTCGCTCATGGACACTCGTGACATCCGAAGAATCGCAAGTGCGTTGCCGGCCCTTATGACTGAACGAAACAAGTCTGCACATTGTCGTTTCACGCCAGTTTTCTGTGAGGCCTTAGTATCGCTCTCCCACGGCAATGAGCATCCTATTGGAATATGTCTCATTGGTAATCCCTTCCACCGGGGTTCGAACCTGCACCCTCTCGAGTGCGAACCAAAAGTCTTACCCACTAAGCCATGGACTCTCTAAGCGTTTATGCAGATTTTTTTCTTTTTTCTTACTAGTTATCTCACCGTCTTTTTACTAATATTACAAAAGCAAAAGTTTGTAAGTCAATGTATAATGGGGGAAATTGAAAGAGAGCCAGTTGACGGCCCTGCGTCATTTGGTCGGAATATGTTGATTCGGATCGGAAAAGTTGTGATCTGTCGGGTGAGTTTGACATCACCCGACCAAATTACTTAGGTTATTATCTGTATCTCTTTTCGACTTCTCTGATTGTACATTTTAGTTACTTCGTGCTTAAACGGCTGAAGCGATTTTGATATGGCATGGAGTTGACATCCTGGATTAACACATAGGTTAAATTTTATCTGTCTGTCTGTTTGTTATGCAGTCATGCAAGGCATATTAAACTAGCTTCCTATCCTACATTAAAAGTTTTCCGACTCCACACAAAATAGCTCGAAAGATTAAACCTCAATGCTAAAACTAAAAGAACTGCGCTAGAAGATTCATTTCGCTTAATATAATTTAGCATTGTTCTTTTAATGTAATTGTTCGAACAATCACGAGTTAATGAGATAATTAGTGAAATTACAAAGTCCATTGTCGTATAAAACTTGATAGTTTAGTACGTGCGTCGTGCGGGGTCCGGTTCTCGTGAGAAATACGGTAGCGGGTCAGTATCGCCCGTGACCTGTTAACTATTTATATATTCGTGTAAATTGTAATATATTTAATTTCCGACGACCTCTGTGGCGCAGCGGTTGAGCGCTTTGGTAGCTCACGCCGGGGGTCGCGGGTTCGAATTCCGCCGACGGAACAAAAAGTTTTTCAATGTTCCCGGGTCATGGATGTGTATTAAATACGTGTATTATATAATAAAAATCTTAAATATGTGTATTGTATGAAAGTATTAAATATATTTCCGTTGTCTGGTAACAAAAGTCCTTTGGGTACACTTAGCACGGTGCCAGATTGACGTGGTGTTAAGCGTCCATAGATATAATTGATTAGGTATTTTTTTTCTTTTAGTTATCCATACTTCCATACCAATAAATGCGAAAGTCTGTCTGTTACCTCTTCTCGTCCAAACCGCGAAACGGTTTTTGGCAAGGAGATACTTTGAATCCCGGGGAAGGACGTAGAGTGCTTTTTATCTTGGAAAATTTACGGTTTCCGCGGGATCAATGAATTTTGGGCATGCGGGCATCATCTGGTTATGAAATAACACGAACTTCATTATTTAGACCTAAGATTTTTGAACTCATGTCTATCCCTAACATAATGGTAAAGTGTTTATTTGTCCTTCCTGCACATCTAAATGAGGCAACCAATCGACTTGATTTTTGGCCCAGATTTACTCAAGAAGGAAGAAGAGTAACAGGGTATTTTTGGTCTTGAAAATACATTATATTACCAAAAAATTCGTATTTTCATCGATTTTTGAGCAAGCCGTGGACAGTTGCTTGTATATAATAATAATAAAATGTTTGTCACAGCACGGCATCAGTCGAGCGCTTTGCTCGTTTCCTGTATCCCAACAAACTACAAAGCCCGATGTTATCTTTCAAAGGACGCATAAAATTGCCTCACACCACCTCGTTGACATTTATGTTTTTTAAAACACGCTATAAAAGTATCAAAAGACCTTTAAGCCGCCAATTCAAATATCGAACAAGAGAAGTGACAGGTAAATAATAACAAATAATTTTCGCCGCACTGCGAAGAAGATTTATCGTCCTACATTCTAACTGGTTACGTCAAATTATCATCCCAAAATTTTAATCATAGATTATGGAACCAAACCGGGCCGTTATGGTAATAATTGTCGCGAGTTGGTCGCTAGGGTTGACAGTTCCGGTAGAAAACGGAATTTTTTGTAAACCCGTTTTTATGGTGCTTTTAAAGTCAAATTATGCGAATGTTTTAACTATTTATAAGGTATTAGTTGTTATTAATAATGTGGTTATATTTAAAGGTTATAGTAGTAGTATATAAATGTGTTTTAGTTGTATATCTTTTAAAATATACATTTGGAGTGCCCGATATCGAATCGTATTTTTGTTAAAAATGCTGTTGACTGGGGAATAGAAATGCTCTGCTATTTCATGGTGTGTAATATCCGAATTTCGTAACTTATAGCGCCAGAAGGGTTTCAATTTCGAGTTTTTCCTTATTTGCAGCAGTTGAAATTGAACTGAAATCTCTTATCTCGATGAGTTCCGTGATACGGCCGCCATTTAAGTGTGTTCAAAAGAGATACATTTTATTTTATGTAAATTCGCTTTCCATTTTCACTCATTTACGTGGACATGATTTGATCGACATCTGAATAATATCTCTCTTATATTTTCAAACTAACTAGTTGGTGCCCAAAAATTTGTATATCACGCGGGAACCGTGCATTGTCCTGGAATTAAAAGAATCCTATATACAAAAAAAGATTTATTCAAATCTGTACAGTAGTTCCTATGATTGGCGCGTACAGACAAACGGATAAACTGACAACTTTTTTTATGGATATGTGTTCTATTACTATTCCTTAGCACACCCCCACATTGATTATTTTGTAAAAATATTAAATTGTACAGACACTCCAATTTTACTGTTTTATTATATGTATAGATAGAAACGCAACACGAGGTCTGTTGCGTTTGCGTTAAGAAAAAGTTAAATTAGTGCAGTCAATCACAGTTGACAACCCTAATACTGGTTTAGCCTTCACACCGGGTTTATTTTGAATCAGCTGTCGGCGCAACGCGATTAACGCAATATTGAATTCGTTTGACGCGATTAATCGAATCAACTCGCTATCGATTTGGGGCGATTGTTTAATGTACACGATAATTATTTTAGAATCCAATACCTATTAAAGTGGCTATTTGGGTCAGTGTCGGATCTTAACACCGTTTAAATATAAACAGTGAGCGCGTCATTTAGTAATGGCGGTGTCTTTGGTACCATCAGTTTTTTTTTTAATTTAGAATAATCTGGTTTTGTCAGTGGGTGGTATGTTTAATAACATAATTACACATCCGATTGGAAAGATCGACGTACGCTTCACTCGAGGTAAACGCGCGTTTAAAACTTATTATATGCTCTCGATTTGGGCGAAATTAGTCCGAAATTGCGGTACATTTGATGTGGCCAACCGGCAATTTACTTAATTAACGTCAATGTCACAAGCATGGTGCTTAAAACTCGGCCGCTAATCGTTTCTCGAAGTTAACGCGAAAAGTCAATTCGCCCGGTAAAATATTTTGCAGTTCTCGAAACGGACTTCATTATAGGTATCCGAACGTGAGTCAAAAAAAAAAGTATGCCGCGGGCGACTTCTCACGCGTTCTCTTTTCGAATTTGGGCGCGAACCCGACTTGTCAGATCGCACGTCAAAACCGGAACGTTCGGATGCACGCAACGGTCGTTGACTGATTGCTACATAATGTTTGTTATATACTAACGGCTATATTCGGCGGTCGTTCGTCTTTGGGTTTTCTTTTTATTTTCCACTTTTTCCTGTTCGTTTCTAGCAACGGATTCTCTGCAGACACGTCACGTCAGTTAACGAACATAAATAGATAAAGACGTTAGCCGCGTCGAATGGACAAAAAATGTCACTGACTCCGTTTTCAAATCACACGAGTCGTCTTTATCTGAGGTCGTAAATTAGATAACTTCGATAAGAATACTACGAATAGGCTATAAAGCATATTTTTGACAGTTTCGGGGTTAAGAAAGTGACGATTAGTGCACCCCACAGCTTCTTCCGCAGTTTATAGAACGTGAAGGTACGACAAAGGCGCCAGGGATTTGAGAGTTATGCAACGATTCTATTCTGGCTTCATCCTGTGTTTTTGTGTCAGGATAGCATATTAATGAAGGGGATTAAGTCATTAATTAATGACACGATGAGAAGACTGTATAAATTACATGCATTATGCGTAGAAACATTTTAAATAAAATGAACAACCTCTTTACGCTGAAACAAACTTTACGCACAAAAAGTAAATGAACCAAAGAGTTTGTTGATTTACTTTTAAATATTCGCTTAAATATTTCAGCAGTTCTAGATGAAAAGCTTAACAATTGCATATTGTTTTGATTCGATCACACTTCGCAGTAAGCAGTAATATTAGCGTACTACCTGTGCCCCGCGGTGTTACCCCCGGGTTACAGGAGAAATTTAAAAATGATGGTTTTTCCGGCAGCAATAAAAATTTCATTCGAGACGGAGACAAATCTAACGATTCAATAACCACGAAAATTGCTTAAGCAGATCTCGAGTTATAAGTGTTGTAACTTGTAACAAACCCGACTTTGTTTTATACATATAGAAGAAGGAAGAAAATATTTTCATTTGTCTGGTAGAAGAGAAGACCCGTAATATTTATTCTACCTATCATCGTGATATGCATTTCTATAGATGTCATAAGATTTGGAGCGTTTTTTGTAGCAATGAAGTATTAATCGCGAGGGTCTGTCCGACATAAATTGCGCTACACACGTGCTGTCTGACGGCAACACCGAGTTTCGATACTTGAGGAAACTTGGGAGGGTGTCCATGATTCCGGCAGTTTACAGGATACAAACTTTCTGCGGACATAATTGGAAGGAGCGGACAACTAACATTTTACTACCTTCGAGTATATACTAATTATTATTATTAATTTTTTCTCATAAAACTTTCTATAACTCTTCTAACTTATTTCATTATCTAGTGTATCTAGCTACACGTCAAACTGACATTATTACATTAAAAATTTTTTGGGTTCAAAAAAGTCCATTAACGCAAAAATCCGGGAATTCTTAAAATTCTAGTCTGGCCCCGTGCTAAGTACCCGAGGGACTTGTGTTACAGGTATCAAACAACGAAAATATATTTAATACTTTTATAATATACACATATTTAAGATTTTTATTATATGATACACATCCAAGACTCAGAAACATTAAAAAAATGTTGCTCCGTCGGCAGGATTCGAACTCGCGAGCCCCGGCTTAAGCTACCACGCGCTTACCAACAGCCACAGAGGTCGTCAAAATGTTAGTTTTCTTCTTCCACTCATGTCTTCGATTATAAATGGGTGAAAAAATGACGCGCCGAACGCGACAAACCAATTTCTGCGCGAACAAAGTCGCGACAACGTCTAGTTTGTTGTCGAGACTCTGTCCTACAATCTTCCACACGGTGGTCACCGCGCCCGCCGGCTGCGGCAGATGTACCCCTACACAATTGCCCTTCTTACAATTTTTTGCACCAAAACTGATTTCAATCTCCCATTGTAACACGTATTGTTGTATTGTGGGGAATTCTAAGATTTCGAACGTTTTCTGATCGTTTCTGATCGCAATTTCACGAGACGTAATCCCCGTTTGTGGGAACTTTTTGTCGGGATTACGGAAGACAATCGTACCTGATTTTATGTAGTTCGGTTGTATATATGGAGGTCTTGTTAGTGTTAATTTTATGTGATTTTTGTAGCCCGAAAAAGTTGTTGAATTTAAGGGTGACCTGTGAATTGAACACCTACCGTTTGCAATTACCCAGTGAAGGATTTACGAAACCAATTGCCTTCCCAGGTGTCTAGGACGCTGTCGCCTTCCTACGACTTCGCTGCACATAGGTAATGGCTTACAACGACTAAGTACTTAGACGTACACGCCTGTTGTTTATCAACTGTGAATAAACTTGGACGGCTTTAATTTAATTATGTGGACGATGGTCTTAATTATATACTTGATACCTAAATGCTAAATCAAATCTTATGCCAGCGTTAAACTATTTTCTACAAAGTTCTCTTCTGCATACGAGATAAATAAGATTACAGTTGACACAGACCTTATTAAACCACACTTAATGTTCCGTTGGAGAGGCTTTTAACACGAGGTTTTTTATTCGTGTCTATAAACACTAGACCGATGTTACGCGGCCGAAGTTCGGTATTAGATTTTTAAACCATTCCACCCAAAAACCTCCCGCTTTTCGGGGATAGTTTAAAAATTCGGATATTATACTTTGTCGGTTGAATATAATATAGTAATGTATTCAGTATTTTCTCGGACTCGAGCGGACGGCTCGCGGCTCGCCGGCGCCGCATCGCAGAGTCGAGAAGTTTCAGGATCCCCCGCATACCGCTATCATTAATAACGTCCCGCCAAATCCGTCAAAAATTGTGCACGGAACGTGATCGGGGTGTACAATGCGGTCTGCTTTATCACATCGATAGCTTACTCATACCCGCGGTTTCGTCTGCCTGGTATATAAACATAACAGGAACATGTACGCAAAATTCCCAGATTTCACTCTCTATCTACTAGATTTTATTATATTTCTTACTAGACATAAGCTAAATTTTGATAACTTCACAGAGCTACGTGTATGCAGTAACTCACACACTGTAAAACTTGTATTCGTGTAAGACGCCTGATTTCAATTTGAGATTGAGTTACCCTACTGCGTATGTTATTAAATTGTATAACTTGAGATTCGTTTTAAAAAATATAAGTATATTCTATATTAATAAACCTGGTATATGATTAAAGTTTATTGCCGATAGAATAGAGATATATCGTAAAAATCTTATCTTTAACATTTTTACATAATTAAGTTATTATCAACTTTTATTTTGCCGCATTCGAATTCCATTAGACCTAAGCTTTTTAGATGTAAGATACGAACCAATTACCATTTATGGCCTTTAACCCCATAGCATATTCTAACTATTTATGTTCCCATTAGGGAATGAGACACAATAAATACGCAATAAAGATAATTTCAAGGACTAAGTTCAGTCTAGACGCGCGTCGATGGGGGAGCTGTAATGTCATTCTCAACAATATTGTCTGAGTCAACCCTAATAGGTATCCCTTGGTCCTAAGGCGAAGCCACCAGACGACGCACCATTGCGTTGCGTAAAAGCAACAACGCAATGAAATAGAAGTGATTTGACGCCTACATACCTTCAAACTACGTATATAAAACTAGTTTCATTCGCGCGAATTCTGAAAATTGCGTAAAATAAGATTATTTTCGGAACATGATGCTTACTAAAACCAAATGTCTTAATTGAGAGGATGAAGAGACGATTCTCTTCATCCTCTCAATTAAGACATTGCTAAAATTCGAGCTGATTCATTCGAAAGGGCATGAAAGGAGGACAAACAAACAAAACATATCCAATTTATAGTAATATATTTGTCATGCACTCTAAACTCCAAAATGAACTGTCACACTGCCAGTTGTATTTCAGGACCAATAAGACTTGCAACCCTTCCAGAAGATAGTGTTTTCCCTCTTAAAATGCCCTTGACGCACCAGGCCCGCTAGCCAAAATCCTTTGTCTATAAGCGTTAACGTCTACAGAAGAATGTAATTAAATGGTGTTAATATTTAAAACCACCTAACATTTGGTTAGCAAATGTCAAGTCCATACAATTAGATTTTTCAGGCGTTAACGCTTACAGAAAATGAATATTGGCTAGGGGGACTGAAACTGTCCTGATGTTGCTAGCGTCTTTGGGCGACGGTGATTGCTTTGTAGAGTCAGCGACAACGCGACGTGTTTCCGCAACGTGGCCCCACTGCAATAGTCCGAGGCCCGAGCCCCTAATAGTTCCGAACCACGTATGTTATAACCGTCGAGATGGCTTTATGAACACTTATAAGGGAGTTAAAAATAGTTATGAGAGTGTCCCAAAGTTTTTCCGCCGAGGGGAGGCGATATGAGATTCGCGGCCATTGTAATTAGGGTTGCCAGATCGAGTTTCCCAACTATACGGATCAATAACCGAAATCGGGATTTTTGGGCTTTGGTATTCAGGAAATCATAACTATCCTCAGCAATGGCCTTCTGTCCTCTCGGCAGTGACCTCGCCTTGCTCTATCGGCTCAACTTTGACAGAGTGTCATTGCAAGTTTCGTGGTTGAAAATGTGAATTATCGAACTTGTTTTTTTGGGAGATTAATTTCTTTGGCGGGAGGACACACAATAACTCGGGAGAATCCCGCCTGTTTCCGACCATATGGCAACCCTAATTGTAATCAAGTCGTAATATAAAAGTTATTTAGTCGGCCAGGTTGCGGCTGCTGCTGGCCGACTTAATTTGACGTTACGTTTTACGAACGTTGTTTTTTGAGTTTATTTATTTACATATATTTAGTACACAAACAGGTTACAGTCAGTACACGGTAGCACAAATATTAGATCAAAATACTTTTCAAGACGGTAACTCAAAAATAGTATACATAACATAGTTAATATAATTAGGTTGTTACAAAAATTAAAATGACAACAAATAACGTCCACTACAAAACGTTAGGTACATTGAGGTATTTCATTAAACATTTTGGCTTATATAAATTAAAAGTAAGATAACCAAGTGGTTATGTGAAAAGAAGAAAATAAGGATTCATCTCATACCGGCATATCAGAATCGGAAGCAGGAGTTGACAAATATTTGGCTTTTATAACATCATTAATCGTTTTCTTATAATTCTTGTAATTGGCGTAATAAGTCTACGTTTCTATTAGCCAGCACTAACTCATAATGTAGCCTTTCACTTCATTAGTGAAGTGTTTAGTATGGTGGATTATAATGCTAAGTTGCATTGTACATAGCAAAGGAGTGAGAATACTGTGACGAGGCAATTTCTCATACAAATACGAGAGTGCGATTTTTGTTGAATGAAAAATTTAATGCGCCACTGTCAGCAGTGTGCGCGAAGCTCAACACGTATGGATCCTAGCACAACACGACTAATTAAAGCGTATTATTGCGATACAATCGCGCGCGGTCGCTTGCTGTATGCTCCAGCAAACAGAGCGCTCATTTTGTCGCGATATATATAAAAGCGCTTCGTAACAGCACAATGTACAGTTCCTCTATCCGTTGTACCCTCTCCTGCCATTCGTCATAGTAATAATAATAATAATAATAATAATAAAACATTTATTCAGATGTTTTTTGGTCATTACACTACACACAAAGAAAAGTAAAAAAATGCAGGAATTCTTATGACTAAAAATGTTATACAGACCTAACAATTATACCTAAAGACTATGCCATTCCACGCTATAATATAATGTTCATAAATGACAATAAAAAAAATTAAATAAAAAAATGTATACATAAAAAAAATATTTTTTTAAAAAATATATAACATAAGGTAATGATAATTTTAAATTACATATAGTATGGTACGTCTTAAATTATATATATAGTAGCGCGTTTGCATTGCTACAGTCGCGTGTGCTAAGACCTCAATTTAATACGCCCTCATAAAGCAAATAAATGTATAAATGAAAGTAATTCTCCACTCAGACTCGACGATACAACACTATATCATTCTCCCCTACAATTCGCGAGGCACTTTCATACTTTTCACCTTCTGCCCCCCCGTAAATCTCCTAAACTACCCAACAGAAATAGGTCTAGACTCACTAATGTTGTCGCATTGTCTTTTTTAACCTTTTTATGGGTCTGATATATGGCTCCACGAGCGAACAGCTAAGCTTTGTTGTGATTTAAAATGTCTTAAGCGTCTAAAATTATTGAAACACTGGATGTCAAAGTTCGTTTATCGCTCGGAACCGTAAGAATTTTCGGGATATAAATAATTCAATATTCTTCCCCGGGACTCTTAAGCATTTCCATAACAAATTTCACTAAAATTTGTTTAGCGGTTTGTGAAGGTAGGTAACAGACAGAGACACATTTTCGCATTTATGATATTAGTACGGAAGTATGGATGGAAATAATCTTTTCTTTCTACAAATAGATAGTAGCTTAAATTGCTTGACAAATTACAATCCCATCCGTCCAGTGGTTTGAGGTGTGCGTTGATAGATCACTAAATCAGTCGTCAGTCCTTTGAGTATTATACTGTATATATTTCGAAATACTAGAGGCCGCTCTGTGGTCGAAATTCGACAATATACATTTTAGTCCATCGTATAAAAAAGCTATAAAAAAGTATAAACTATTCTCAATCCAATCACAGACTTCAAGTTGGCATAATAGTCTCGTTACCAGGCTATAAAAAATTTATTAAAATAAACCCAGACGTCAACAATATTTCGTGTATGATTATCGTGTCATGTCAAATTATTGTAGTGTTATTTATTAAAAATATAGTCGTTTTATTTATTAAAAATATAGTCGTTTTATTTATTAAAAATATACAAAATTAAAGTATATTAAAAAAAAATATATCGGCATTCCACGCTCCTCCGTGTCGACTATAACTGGGAGAAATTTCATGCTTTTATATCTACGCGGCTTTCGTAAAAAGCGGTACAAAGTGTTTCGCTCGCGTATTAATATATAGATACTTGAATCTGTTAACTCTATTCGCCGTAAATAGGCTTAAAGTTTCATATAAAATGTTAGTATGAAATTGTATGCTTATTTGAACAGACTATAAACAAATGTAAAACTTTTTTTAATACATACTTGATAGACAAACCACAGAGCAATATTAAGTTCGATGATCACGTAGCACCCAGGATGTGATCCCCGCTTCCTGGCGTCTACCTGACCCCCATCTGCATAGTGTGTTGGATATTCTAATTTGTTACTTGTATATTGTAAGTAGGTTATATAGTTTTAGTACAGTAAAACCTCAATATTTTTTGCTGTGGGAGAGCCATGTTTCGGCACGAATGGGCCGGCTCGACCGGAGTGATACCACGGCCTCACAGAAAACTGAAACGGCGTTGTGCTGTGTTTCGTTTAGTGAGTCAGTTTACCGGTGGCCCAGCTTCCCTAATCCACCGATGCTTATTTCTATTTCCTATTCCGTCATAAAGGCCGGCAACGACCTTGTGACTCTTCGGATGTCACGAGTGTCCATGGACGACGGCAGTTGCTTTCCATCAGGTAACCCGTCTGCTCGCTTGCCCCCTAAATATCATTAAAAAAAATTAAATTCTAAGGGACACACACACAATATTTAAGTATAAGAGGTTTTAGGTTATTAAGGATGACTACCCTCTGGCTCTATATTGGCAAAGACCACTTCTTTGTCGTGTTATAGAGATTTTTAAATACTGAGGTTTGTATTATCGAGACTCTACTGTATATAAATAGGGCTGACTTAATTGTGGCTATTAAAGATGTCTAAGAAGATATACATAAATATATAAGATTTACATAAATATAAATAAGATTCACATAAATTGCATTAATTCTGGAAATTGTGCGAATATATATATATATATTTTATGGATTTAACCTTAAGCTATGATATTTCTTTTATGACTGTTTACATCTAGTTCATACGACATAGTATAACTAATTTATGACTAGTTCATAGGTGTACCACCAAAATAATCAGTGGAAAAGCTTACCGAAGTGTATTTAGTGAGCAATTGATATTGTTAACACGTTTTAACGGCGGGTTTACGGTGTAGTTATCTGTTGGCGTTGACTGTGGTGCTAAAGTCCGTCCTTAAAACCCCCTACACTCTCGTATTACTGCGTCAGACTATCGCCTAGATAGAAAGTGATTAGTAGACTAGAATTAAGTAGGTTAGATGTGTTGATGATGACGAACTGTTGCTCGCACACACACACACACACACACACACAGACAGACAGCCGGATTTTATATATAATGTGCGGAATGTGCATAGACTATGCACCACCGCACATTATATATAAAATGCAAAAGGGAGCACACACGCAGGTCGCGCGCAGTTTGGTTCTATCAAGATGGTATACTTGCAAGTTACAATATACTCTGGTCGAAGCAATTTATGATTGAGGGGAAAATTTCTCAGGTAATTACTTACCTTTTAACTAATTTACATTGCAGACCATTATGACCTCTTATTTCCAGCCACCAACTAGCTGTCAAACCAATTCCATTCAATTTACGCCATGAAATACTTTAATCTTATTATTTTAGCACACTTACTTCATAATGTAATCTTTGTGTTTAGTTTAATTATTATTTATGTTTAATGTTAGTTAAATTCATAATGTCGATATCATAAAATACTTCGTAATTACTAAGATTACGATAAAATTGTAATTATTATGATTTCCGGAAGTTTCATTTCGTGAGTGATTAGTGATACGACACATAATTAACCGTATCCGGTTGGAAAGATTTTTTTAAAATTATTCATGACCATGTACTTTTTTTCCTTTAGTCAATAAGTTTTTACAATTTTACGGTCCATATTGAGTTACTGAGTTGGAGAGAGAGAATGATAAATGTTAAAGTACAGCTAAAACAAGATAAGCATAAACATCTAACAAATTCTAATTATTTAACTATATTTAATATTTAATATTATAATCACTAAAATAATAAACTATTGACAATATGAATAAAAAGCAGTATATAACAATAAATAAGATAAATAAAAAAAAATGTCTTGTAAACAATTCATAAAAAGTTACTATAGTTGGCGTAAAAAGAATGGCTTTATTTGACAGTTTTTGACGTAAAAGAAATCCAGCTGAAGTCACATGACGTTGTCTCAATACGAAAACACCAATTAGTTGTCAATGCCGACGAAAGTTAAGTGTCACGTGACTTTTGACTGGCTGGCCATAAGGGATCATAATACCAAAATGTATGAAAGTTGGTTTGAGCGTAAACTGTCTGGAAATAAGAGGTCGTAATAACTCATCGGTTTTGGTAACATCCTGACTTCAATTACTAATATTGTATTATCCATATCATGGCCTGGATAACTACCATGGAAAGTATATTTGACGTAAAATTGAGACCCAGAAATTGACACTGACATTGCAAGAGAAATCTTCAAAATTTGACATCACCACAAAATGTATATTTTATGAAATGAATAAAAAAGAGACTACTCCTACTAATCTACTTACTAAAAGTTAGATGCCCGATCATTATATGAGCAAGTATAGCGCCATCTTGGTTTAAAGGCCATCTCGCCGATACCAGATAGTTTTATCTAGTAAGTTCTGTGACGTGATGTCGTAAAGCAGGCGACGCGGTACACGTGAGAAGTACCGCGCCGTCCAACTTGCCGTGTGTTGCCTGCACGCTTAGATCCACTGACATCAGCAAATATGGAGCCAAGCAAGACCCTTACCGGAATCAGCAGCCATTGGAGCAAGCACAGCGCCGTCCTTAAACCATCTCGTGACGGTGACGTGATGACGTACGGCAGACGACGCGGCACACGTCAGCAGCGCGGCGCCGCCCGACACGCCGTGTGTGGGCTGCACGCGGAGCTCCCAGGACACGTCCATCACTGAAAGAATAGCCAATAAAATGGTACCAAATTAAAACCCTGGGATATAAGATTGCTGCCACTTACTTTTAGAGAATTTCATATAAAATTTAAAGGTAGGTTGAGGACCTACGTAATTTTTTCCTGTTACTGAAACCTAGCTGACATAATCGCGAACCACATGGAAGAAGACTTTACCCAACGGAACGTCGTAGGTCCGACATCATTCATCATATTGTAACTATAGAATAAGCAGTAAACTTTTCTGTTTTTACCCGACTGCGTCAGAAGGGTTATGTTTTTCAAGAGTATGTATGTATATAATTGTTTGGTACGCTCTGCAGCCTAAGCGGCTTGATAGATTTTGGCTTAAGAGATGTCGTCAGATTTGTATTTACTGTGTATATCAAATTATATAGAAAAAACAAAATGGCGGATTTTTGGTGCCAAATTTGAATATTGCATTTTTTAAATTATTGCAACGGTTCCTGCAGTCGGTTTTTTTGTTTTTAAAAATTTAGCTTATTTTTTTAGTTTTTAGTTATGTTTCGTTTCTTTGCAATGCATAGATTTTTCTGTCTGGCGTCTGTTCTTTGATCCCCATGGCTTTTATTTTGTTCGGAATATCAAAAGAATTGCAGGTGCATCGCCAGGCTCTTAAGGGGGGGTACGCTCTCGTCTTGAAGGTTAGCACGCCGTGTTGGTTCGGAAAGTTACGTGAAAAGAAAACGGTGGAAGACTAACACGCATCAAGGTGACGAGGATGGTAAGTTTTTCGAGTACGAGATGGAAATTCAGAAAAAAACTAAACAGATAATTTGGAAAACGAAAAAGATTTTATCCCATACAGCGCCATCTCTGATACATAACATACACTACGCCAGTACGTGGTGTTTACGCGATTTTCGTATTCCACGCGAACGAAGTCACGGGCAAAAAAGGTAGTAGCCTAAAAAGAAGATATATATCCCAAACTCTCCCACGCTTCGAAGAATGATGAACATTCGTCTGAGGAGATCGACTTCCATAGAAGACATACGTGTAACGATTTACAACGACGATATTAATAACCGGCTTCGGCGCGGTAATATGCTTATAATTAATATGGAATACTGGGGAGCACTAATATCCTCGCAGACACTATAACACCTCCTGCCACCCCACTCCTCCCCACTCCCCACCACCCCCTCTGTCACATGACAGCTGCGGCGTAATTAATTATACGGGCACGCCACGTCGGCCTCGCGGAATTGTGTTAGAGTGTAACCGACTCCCCCTGGCTCACGAAATCGATACTGGCCATATGAGAGATCCTGATACGAACATGATGTTCGAATCCTTAGAATCACTCTAATACTACGAATGTGGGAGTTCCGATGGATTGATAGTTTACGCTGTGTGTGAAAATATTTTTAAAGGTATTTTAGGTTTTAAGACCAAAGCTTGGTTTTCTCAGTTAAGTCAGTTTGGAAATCTTTGTTTTATTCTGAAATCAATAATACGAAAATATTAATAGTTACATAAATAAAAATAAGTTGGATTTTCCTTCCTGACGCCATAACCTCAGAACTGTTTTGCATTCGTTGGAAATTTCTCGGGCTCCGTGAGGTTTATAGCAAAGAAAATTTGGGAAAAAAATAAGAGAAAAACAAGAAAACTGCGAAAATCATTTTTTACATACAGCGCCATCTCTAATACATTACAAGCACTACAACGGCGCCAGCACGGGGTTTTTGCTCGATTTTCAAATTTCACGCGAGAGACGCCGCAAAAAAATGCTAGTAATTACATGAAACTTAAAGTTTAAGACTGATATATGTAATTATGCTGTTGGTTCATTCATGTTAAACTTTAATGAAACACAATTTTTTCTGCACCATTTCCACTATATTCAGTTTGATTTTACAAAAATAACAAATGGGTGAATCAACTTTTTCTTGTCCTCGACAAATCTTAAAATAAAAAGTCAATCAGCGTATTTTTTATCGATTAGTTTATTCGATAGCTAATGAAATATCTTAACCGATAATTTACTAAATAAATACTAAATCAAAACATTTCTAAGTATAAAGTCGGTGGTCCAGAGGACAAAACCATATTTTCATACAAATTCTGGGGAATTTTTTGTGCAACTGCTTGTAAACATATAAGAACTGTATTTTTTTCTAAAATTCTCAGTTATAATATTGGTCTATGTATTAAGATAATGTGTGTATGATTAGATTAAAATTAGGTATTAGTAATTAATAATAATTATTACCGTTTAAACTCGTAAAAGCAGACATTATGGTACAAAAAAAGTTGATTTACCCAAATACACGACCGGTTTCGACAAAGTCAGTGATCTATCAACTCACAGCCCAAACTTCGGCTGATTTGTCATGTAGGCAGAAGTTACCCTTTAAGTGTTAGTTAGGAAAGGATTTTAATTAATTCTACACCCAAAGAGAAAAAAATAAACGAAAGCTAGTGCGAAAATACTTAGTAACGCGCAAAGCCGCAAACAAAAGCTTGTTCTGAATGAAACCCATAACAAAAGCTACTATAAATGCTCAATCGTAAATAATGATTTATCACAATATGAATTTCAGCCCATCGATCCTTCTAACCGCAACGATTATGGGAAATTTCTCATGCAGTAATGGCGATCGGATTGCGATGGAATCTGACCGCGATCGTGCGCTGCATAATCAGATGAAACTGACCAACTCGTTGTGGAAGTACTGAAATCGGCCTAGATTAGATCCATGTTTAGGGCTGTGTCACAGTAACGGCTCTGTGAATGAAGTCTAGACGTCCAGTGCAGATTCGTCGTATTTCCAGTAGAAGGTTTAAAATAGTCGCAATTTATATTATATATATTTTAACAAAATATATAAAAAATATTTAATATATTTCGTTAAAATATCGAATTTTTATAAAAGTTTTGATAAAATAGTTACTTAAAATCAATTTTAATTTATTTTAAGTAGCTATTTTATCAAGATTTTGTAACAAAATGTACTAAAGTGAATTGCAAAGAAATTCTGAAATACTGCGTTTTGTTTTCAATCTAAAAAACCTGAGATTTGCCAAGTCCGGCCGCAAACGTGAAAAAAGATAAAAGATGCTGAAATATATATGGTAACTCTATATGAAAGCGACCTACTGGGATCTATATACTTTGCAATCCAGCTGATGTCACGTGACGTTGTCTCAATACGAAAACACCAATAAGGTGTCAATGCCGATGAAAGTTAACTTGACTGGCTGGCTATAAGGGATCATAATACCAAAATGTATGAAAGTTGGTTTGGGCGTAAACTGCCTGGAAATTAGAGGTCGTAATAACACCCTGTAAAATAAATAAGAGGTCGTAAATAAAATATAATTTTAATACTACTTTCGGCAAACTAATGCATGCCCTTTGTCAAATGCCACTAAGTATGTCTTTTTCCTGAAATAGAATAAATCCCCTAACTACTGATAGATTTGTCAATGTAGATCTTTATATAACACCTAGCAGCAATACATAGAAATAGCATCTTGAACAACTTCAAGTTATTAAAAAAATGTGTTAAGAGAGACCCAGAATTATTAAAAGATGTTGGATCATAACTAAGCAAAAATAAATCCTTTAATAGCTACGAAATACTCTATGATTTATGATACAAATTTTTACGTCGCAGGCTTTTATTTCAACAAAACAGTAATCGTTCTCGGAAATTTTTCGTTTGTCCCATAATTCGTTCTAAATTAAAAACGTGTTTTTCGTACAAACGAGTGGATTTATTACGGCGCTGGAATCAACAGAGACGGAAGCAAATTGGAAATAACCACGCGTAAGTGTCTAAACACACTAGAGTCTATTTGCTATTAGAGTCAGGCCCCATTGGTGTGGTACTTTTCATTCTTATACATATTTTTATCACGTGGACTCGTTGCGTCTTCGCGTGCGACATTTCAATGGAGCGACCGACAACAGCGTGAGGGTTATGCGCTGCGCTATCAAAGATCATAATGTAAAACCTGATTGCGATTCATAATATTATATGAAAATTGGTATGAAATACCGTCGTATTCGCCGCGAAAAAATCCGCCGCGCTGAGGCCTGGCACGCTCCGTCGATTCATCATCACATCTCCCATACAATTGCGCGCACACTGCGGCGCGGCATAATTTGCTCACTCCTATACGCAAAATTTATTATTCTGTGGTATGTCCCTTAACTACTTCTTAACGATTAGACCGATTTTGAAGTAATTCATCAAGACATCGCTTGTCGGGTTCGTTTGTAGAAAATAACTTTACTGCACGTAGCGTGTCAAATACCTAAATTGTTCTAATAACCACCACAATCTCCCTCCGCCTTTTTCCGTCCCGAGTGCACAATGCGTCCACTCCAGACCCTCGCGTGTAGTGTCATCACCTAAATTAATCACTTGAGTGCCGCAGATTAAAGCCTACAAAGCCGTTTTGTAAGGTACAACTCGAGGACCGCTTGAGTTGCCAACTTGGGACACAAAAGGGATACTGTCATGTGATATTGAGTACGGCGCAAAAAGGTAATTATGGTCTGCTTACTAGCTTTGCCCGCGGTTTTGTTTTCGGTTCCTTTGAAAACACAACGTTTTTTAAAAACAAAAGTAGCTTATGTCACACTGTCGAATGTAACTTTATCTAGGGTATAAGTTTGTCCACTAACACCATCGATCGAGAACAAGATTATTTTATACTATAGGTTTCATTTTCCTCTACGCCTTTAATGACAGCGACGACGTTGATGATAGAGCAATGTCGCTAGAAAATGAAACTTATAGCCTAGATCATAAAATTGTATTTTATCGGGCCGAAACAATCTCGTTCTCGGTTGACGGTGTACCAACAACGGACAAACGGTATAGGTTTTTTTTAGCGATATTGCTGTATCGCCATTTTGTCTCCTATCTGGTGTATAGTGAGATGGAGCAAAATGTAACCTGTTGCCTATGTCATAAAGCGGCATTTTATCGGACTGAAATAATTTCGGTGATGGTATGCGGTGGACAAACGGCGTTATGCCAAACTTCAACTATAGTGGCAGAATGAACCGGCGACTTTGCCTTTTCCCGCATGAAACTAGTTTTCTCACGGAAGCATATTTTAATGGAAGTAGAAAAGCACATTTACTCCAAGGCAGCTTTTTATGATATTTAGGGGACAAGCGAGCAGACGGGTGACCTGATGGAAAGCAACTGCCGTCGCCCATTGACACCCGTGTGAGAATCCGAAGAGTCGCATGTGCGTTGCCAGCTTTTATAAAGGAATAGGGAACGGAAATAGGGATAGGTGGATTAGGAAGGTTGGGCCACCGGAAACTCACTTACTGAACGAAACACAGCACAACACCGTTTCATGCCAATTTTCTGTCATGCCGTGATAACGCTTCCGTCAAGCAGACCCATTCGTGCCGAAGCATGGCTCTCCCACGGCAATGAGCATCCGTATTATGTACTTAAGATAGGGAAATGTCTCATTGGCACACGCCTCCACCGGAGCTCGAACCTGCATCCTCTCGAGTGCGAACCAAAGGTCTTACCCATCAGGCCAAGGACGATATTTACACAGCTTATTAGCACTCATTGAAATCTGTTCAGATATTTTGGCATGATTGACTGACAAATATCTAATCGATGAAACTGTAAGGGTTTCATCGATTTAATTAGATTTAATTAAAATAAATCTTACGTTATTGAAAAACGATGTAGTCCAATCAGTTCTTTGATAAAATTGAAAACAACAAAGTTACAAGCCTTTAAAGTAGTCAGTTAGAAAGAGAGATCCGATATTAATTGTG
>JAOTAV010032277.1:0-19771 GCA_026546445.1 Cyclargus thomasi
TGTATCACGTGGGCTTCGGCCTGACCGAGTATAACACCTCTCTCGGTCGGAAGATCTTCCTTTGGCCACCACATTCAATTCCCACATACTTCTATTTTTAAGTAACTTTATGTGTAGATAGTTTACTTTTTCAGCCAAATATAGAAACTGTTAATTTTCCAGTATTTCGTTTGTAGGGTTCCGTACCCAAAGGGTATAAAAGGGACCGTATTCCTAAGAATTCTATGTCAGTCCGTTTGTCCGTCTGTCTGTCTCCAGACTACTGTATCTCAAGAACGGTAATATCTATTATGCCCCATGTCTAATGTGACGATATGAGCTAGATAATAAACATTGTAATATTAAACACATAACAGTCGCCTATAAATATTTAAAAGCAAAGTCCCTACTGTACATATAATGTTACTTTGTATGCACGTAGTTTTGATGAATTAAATTAGCGATCTAGTGTAGTCTATTGCATTACTGGCCGTGTTCGGTAGCGTTTTTGCATTGCGCAAAATCTCTTATGCGCATGCGCTGTCATGACAACGTCTCAAAAATTGTAGTCTGCGCAGTATAAAATTTCACAGCGCATGCGTCAAAAACGATTCCGAACACGGCCATTGTGTTTGTTTAAACAAGATTATAAATAAGATAAATATAAAGATAACAGGAAAAGATTTGTTCAAGATCTTATTATGCGTTCGCCCAATATTGGCGGTAGTGGTCATTAAAAGTCTGTTGCACTCGCGTGTATAAGCTGTAAGTATCTCTCCGGAGGGGCACGTCACCAGGGCCTCACAATAATTACTAACGCGAGTTTTTTTATTTAAAAAATAATTTTAATGTTTTCATATATTTTTTTAATATTTGTTTTTTTTATATATATATAAAATATATATTTTAACATTTATATCGAAGGGCAAATAGTAAGGCGTCATATGCTATGGCTAAATCAGAGAAGTTGTATCTATTTTGGCGTTGACTTTGAGGATTTAAGTTGCGTTTTTGACGTCTGACGTGATTTCGTCTTGCGCAATGAAGGAGTTACGCGATAGAAAAATTTAAACAAATACAAAAAACACATTGTTGATACGCGTGTCAGTAATAGTAATGCATTAACAAATCAAAAGAGATGTTGTAAGCAAATGTAGTATTGTATAACATATAAATTAATTAAATGTTTTTATACCTCGACTTAAGGACGTGAGATAGGCAAAAATCTACAGTAGATATTTGTATCTTTAACTTTAAATTCTGAAAAAAGGAACATCGAACAGGTCGATTAAAAATCCGCCTTCTTTTTGGATGTCGGATAAAAGTACAATTTTTATATATCACTTTGACATGCACTGCACACGTGAAAAAAACGCGGAATACTTCCCAAACAAGCTAGTTATCAACATCAAATATTGAATAATTTCTAACTGAAACGCGGTTAGTTTTAACAATAAGTAGCTCTACTATGAGTTTCTAGATTAAACATTTCTACCAATTACAAAGTATGGCGTTGTAAAATTTTGCCATACTAAAAATTTTCGTAGTCGTTATCGAGTATCGACAAATACTATAACTTCAAACTGGTTAGTACGAAATACAAATTGTCTCATAATGTTAACATTTTTTTATATTGAAGAAATTGATTTCTCTAAGGCAGAAGTAATAGGGAAGATGCGTGTAAAACAATATAATATTGTCAATAAATTTATTGAATGCTAATTTTTATGATAGTGGGCTAAAATATATAAAGAATGACAAAAATCTCTAAATTCTGTTAAGAAATAAGTTATTAGCGATTTAAGTTTTCTATCCATCTCTTAAAACGTTATTTAGTATGAACTTTGTAAGCAGGTTATAGACTGACGTCACAATCAATATCGGATCTCTCTTTCTAACTGAGTGCTTTAAAGACTTGTAACTTTGTTGTTTTCAATTTTATCAAAAAACGAATCAAACTACATCGCTTTTTAATAACGATAGATTTATTTAAAGGGCAAAAATAAAAAATTGTCGACGTTGAAGTTCTAACACCACGTAAGTCAAAATTGGGAACTTTTCAAGAGAGCAAAAAAAATTGATGGAATTTTGTATGGATCACCATACTAATAGATTTTTACAATTTAAAAATTGTACAAGTTTTTGTTAGCTGACTAGTGTTCCTGATTTACTTAAACGATGCGTTTTCCGATTTTCTGCAAAACGAAAAGTGACTTACGTGGTGTTAGAATTTCAACGACGTAATAATTGACGACAACGACCCAATATTTCCTATTGGGTCGCGTTATGTCTAACTCAGTAAGTTGAGAACAGAGTGCAGCCCTTTTATGGTGAACACTGAACGTACATCTATCGGAACTAAAAAAATCGAAGTCATTTTCCCTTGGAATTTGATAGAACTATTTGAGCGAATCGGACGATTCGGTGCGAGCAACTGTACGAAATACCATGACATTTCATATTATATCGAATTCTAAAGTTTTTTCCTTCGCCGCTTTTGATTCCTTCGAAAGATCTGCGTTCCATTATAAATTGAAATCTCATTTGTAGCTCTTTACAATATCGCCTTGTCGTGTTATCGCTATTAGTATTTAGTGATAGGTATTTCTTAGAGGCCAGAGGATAATTTACCTTTATCTTAATAATTACCGTAATCTGATAACAAGTAGGACATCACGTAGTAATGCCATTGTGCAACTTAATATAAATAAGGGATTATCTTATGAAGACCAATATTATTTTTAATTTAATGCTTTACCTAGCAATAATGCCAGAAAAACTAGAAAATGTCGATTCAATCAACATGACGTCTTTAGCCATGTTATAAAAGTCCTGTACGTATCATGGAGAAACTTGAGAGAGAGCCAGTTGACGGACCTACCTCATTTTGTCGGAATATGTCAATTCCATGTAAGTCGTGATATGTCGGCTCGGTTTGACATACGATCTACGATCTGTATCTGTTTCAACTTCTCTGAATGTACCTACTATCTTTGTTGCTGTGATGTCCTTCAGAAACATCAGATATTGGAAGTATTGACATAAAGTATTATCTCAATACTTCCAGGAAGACGATTCAATCAACTCTGATTGCTCTGATCTGGTCTGTAAATAATAATAATAAATACATACAACTCTTTTATTTAAAACAAGTATTTTGAATATACTTGTTGGACCCTAGATTACGGTGCCTACCACCGGTTCGGGATCTATCCCGGCAAGGAAACTCGCACGGGGCCATGTTTTACCAAAAAGACGGAAAAGAAGGAAAATAATATTTTCTCTTAAAGGTTATTCACGAAATAAATAAAATTTGTTTTAATTACATAACTGTAAGTCAAAAATATCTAAAGTATATAGGTCTGACTTATTTAATCAAATATAATCTCCGTTAAGTGAATATGCTTATAAAACAAAACTTATTGAATGCAAATTATTATGATAGTGGGCCAAAAGATATACAGAATAAAAAAAATTGGTTTCTGTTGAGAAACGAGTAAGATATTAGCGATATGAGTTTTCTACCCATCTCTTTATGTCAAAACGTAATTGAGTATGATCTTTGTATGCAGCTTATAGACTTTGACGTCACAGGCAATCGGATCTCTCTTTCTAACTGACTACTTTAAAGGCTTGTAACTTTGTTAAAAAAACGATAGATTAATTTAAACAAAGAATTTATATTCAAATCATGCATATTCACTATTTGCTTATCATATTAACAAGAAGCCAGGTGTTTAAAAGGTGCTAACAACCTGCTTAAGTATTATAATAATTATATCTATGGACGCTTCGCACCATGTCAGTCTGGTCCCATGTGAATAAGTAACGTACACGGAGGGACTTGTGTTAAGGGTCGAGTTGAGAAACCTCCTTTTTTGGAAGTCTGTTAAAATAGTGAAACACGAAAAAATTAACATGACACTTTTTTCAATACGGTTTCATTGTATCAAATATGTCTAGTCAACTTCTGAGAATGTGTATGCGATGATGATTTTATTAACCGTACCGACGTGAAGTTGACAAGAATGATCTCGGATGATGCTATCGTTGTATCCGCGAGTATGATACCATGATCACATAATCCAGCGCCAGCTTCATGCTACTCGGCACAGAACAAAAATACGCAATAGGTGAATGGCCGTCAGCGGTACGCTACACCTCTGCCGCGACGCGTTTATAAACAAAGAATACCGCTTACCAATTTGCGCCTACATTTATATTATTTTTTCGGAATTATCGTCAGCAGTTGATAATATAGTGTATCTGTGATTACGTCGAGCATTTCTTGTTCATACTTTCATAGTAATGACAATAGTTACTTGTTGCTGAAAAGGAAAATTGAAAAAGGAGAGCTAATAAAAAGGTATGTTATAGAGAAGTTAAGTTGATTTACGTACTAGAAAAAAAGTATACGTTTCTAAACCGTAATTTGTAGTTTACTTATTGTATGTGTTGACAAACATTGTTCCGTACCTTACAAGGGAAAACCGCTTCTAACTTTATAAGAACACATTTTATCCTACTGTCAGTTTGGCTATCCGTCAAGCGCCAAGGCCCTTTATTTTTGGAACTCGTGTAGATATTATATCGAAGTGTAGTAGCTTTTGTTTGTGACGGCTTCACTCGCGTGAAATTTGAAGATCACGTAAAAATAGGAATATTTTGTAAACATGATACGTTTTCAAAACCAATTGTAGTCGTAGTTACTCTCCAGACTTTCAACTAAGTCTATGACATAAAGTCAATTGGTTGCTCCGTTAGGGCGTAAAGGAAGAACAAACAAACAGACTCTCTCATTTATAATATTAAGTATGAATGTATACTCCAGTAATGGTGCTTATATCTAAATATATTAGCACAAGTTCCCAAGCAATTTAAATCCATAGATCACAGAAGACCACATTCAGGTACATTTAATGATGATTAAACTTATTTCAAAATCTTCGAGGTCCTTTTTTGACATTCGACAGTGAAAGCGTTTCGCGTTGACTAGGATTTTTATATGGGATTTGTACATGTGACCGTGAGCATCGCTAGGTGGCGCGAAACACGTTCACAATCGAATTTCAAAAAAAAACTCGCACTCGCTTGTGTATTTATTTTTTGTCACGCTTAGTGCGGCAGTTAGTTTTAAGTTAACCATACTTCTATACTAATATTATTACACATGCGAAAGCAGAAACCGAGGAACTGATTTTGCTGATATTTTGTATGGAGTTACTTTGAGTCCCGGGGGAGGACTTTATATCCCGCATAAAGAAACGATTCCCGTGCTAGCGAGCCGGTTATTGATAGTTGATGCCCGCAACTTTCTTCGGCGAAAGTCATGGGAACCGTACATTTTCCCGGGATAAAGAGTATCCTATGTGCTGCCTACACTTAATAGCTGTTATATATAAAAAAGATACATATAAAAAAGATTTTTTTGAATTCATTCAGTACTTCCAGAGATTAGCGCGTACAGACGAACAGAGAACAGAGACACAAACAACTTATTTTTTGTTTTTGTGTTCTATAACTTTTACTAAGCCCCCCATATGGATTAGTTTGTAAAAATATTAATTGTACAGACGCGCCAAATTTACTGTTTTATTACATGTAAAGAAGATAGATAACAATAACTGTTTAAAGTGAATAATGTTTATTAAAAGTAAACAAAAATTTGTGTGATTTAAGCGGTCAAGCGATCAGAGTTTTCCCATACATATCCCAAACAATTTTGCTCGGTTTCAGCGCTGCTACACCCTGACATTGTGACATCCTGTATGTAAAAATATTTTATATTCATTCTTCAAGTTTTGCAGTTTGTTGTAAATTAATAATAATTAATAAATAAATTTTAAACATCAAGCTGCATATTTTCGATTTATAAATCAGTAAAACATTGTATATTTTTATTTTTATTTTTTTCATTAGATAAATTGTAGTTGGTATTATTAGGTGTTTTATTAATAGCTTTTAGTTTGAAACTTAGTCACATTGCCAACTATGGTGTTAGTATGCTACCACGATATCAGCGCCATTCGCTGAATGGTCTTTATTCGTGACAGGCTGTCATTAAAACACAAGCATATTAAAAAAGCATAGCTGACTAAATAATATAATTCCGCGATATATTATTACTTATACTAGTTATTGCCCGCGACTACGTCCGCATGAAACTTTATAAATTATCACGTTCTTAAAACATTTTTTGATTACTTCTCGGGTCCTATTGGTCGTAGCGAAATGCTATATTTAGGCCAGATTTTTCGATAAATAGTATAAAACATTTTTTAAATTATGCTTTATAGTTCCTGAGATTAGCGCGATTAAACAACTTCTTCAAAAAGTAAAGTATATTTAGTAACCATAATACGAGTATAAAAACTCGTTCATGGTCGCAGCTTGTCATTTTAGTCGGGGTTACGTGATATTGTTAACCGACTTCCTGAAGGGTCATGTCCTCTGTGACATCGGACCTAATTAATATTTGGACCTTATATTGTCATTGTACTCCGCATGACCTTCCGGCGGTAGCATCATCATCATTACTTAAAAATAAAATAGTACTATACTATTTTTGAATCGCTTTGATGATATGTAGGTTTAGTATCATGCTCGGGATACACGAGGATAGCTTTTAAAGCCAGCGTACCAAGTTTCAGTATGCTAGCATTCTGCTTGCTCCGCGTAGAAAAGAAATAGCTTCATTTCGAAGCTAGTAAATTAGTGAACAAGCAGGGTCAGCCAGTCAAAATGGTAAAGAACAGCTTAGTCTAGCTTGAAAAACTAGTCTCATGTACCCCGGGTCGAAAGAAAAAATAAATTGTGCGCTCATTAAATAATATGCAACAATATGTATATGCAAAGATGTCGTTGACTGTTGACAATGAACGCAAACAACATTCTAAGTACACAAATTCTCGTCTCATTCAATTTGACTAGACTCACTGACTACCGCCGCGGTGGGTGGGAAAAGAACTACATTTGACGTAAGTTGCAAATGGCCGCTTAGTCATGAATGAAAACAATAACATTCAATAGTGCTGGAAATTTTCTTTCGATAAAACTTATATTGATATCAGTGACTTATAACTGTGTCTTCACATAGTGGGTAAGTAATAAATAATATTACAGATTGCAGATATATTATTATTTTCTATATAAAACTTACCTAGTCCATCCGGTCTACATTTACATAATATTTTAATTGAGCTACATAACACATTTTTATCGATATATATTAAGCTCGCTGTCCCATATTATTAGTTACTTTCCCACCCATGCCATCAGTGCCAAAATGGCGCAAATCAAATCGCCTCACCATGGCTAGGTTTGTTACCAGTCAGTGACTAGACTAGAAGTTTAATATATATCATGATGTAATTAATTTAAAAACTGCATCAAAAAACAAAAATGCCTTATGCGCTGTATTGTCTGTACGAAGGCTTAGTAAATAAAACCTCGAGCCTCTTTTCGGAAGCAATGAAACGGTTGACGAAATGGTTGGTGATTACTGACCGACGAATGGTGAACACATTAATTATTCCTTCGCATTTAACCATATAAATATGAAACTTCGAAGGTATTACTCAAATGAACATCAAGACATCTGCAGTTTACCGAGGACACGTCGTCCATGTTCCTGTTTTATTTAGTTATCGGCGCGGGTTTATCACTCTTGACCTATGTATAATTACGTGATTATTGTATTTAATTACTGACACGTTACTGTGTTTATCAATAATAAAATTCCGGGAGGCCTCAATTTGATAACGATTTTGAGGCCAGGGTTAAAAAATCGGGCCATAATTTATAACAAAATGAAAATAACTGAAACACTGGGCCTTGATTCCTATTTTACCAAACCCTTACATAAACTAAATCTACGGGCCTGTTTCACCGCGTACTGATAAAGTTTCTTTTAGGCTATCCCCAATTATTTGACGGATTCTTCTTACATCATCTGTCTAAGAAAGTTGTGGATAGACTATCTGTAAGCGGTGAATCAGGAACTAAATAGCGTTCTAATTTAGTACAGAAATAGTAATTTATAATAGTATGGCGCCTTATCTAGTTGTAACTATTCATGTTATACCTAGAAAAAAGCTAACAATTAATATTTTGATAATATAATATTCCTTACGTATGTTTCAAACTTGCTTGCATAATACATTTTGTACGTTATTTTCGGTAAGCAAAAAATAGCTTCTCAAATTCATTAGTATGGTTAGCGAAGCAGACAATACACATTATATAAGTTGTGTATTAGTTACATAACACTTTGATATTAGAAGTTTGTTAAATTTTAATACACTTTTATTATTATTAAACAAGCCAAAATTTATTAGTCATGTAAATTAATTTTGAAAAATTAATATTGTACGGGTTTCCGAGTAAAGAAACGGTATCTGGATACTCAAATTACTCAAGAAGTTTACAGGTTCTTACGCTGCTCGTAGTAAGCTAATCTAAGGGCCTGTTTCACAACTCACCAATACACACAAAATAAACTAATCCAAGAGGCTTACAGATAATCTATTTACTTGACAGATACAATTTTATTTGACAGATTTTGTCAAAAAAGTTGTGGATAGCCTAACAGAAACTTTAACAGTAAGCAGTGAAACAGGCCTTAATCTAATTATAATGTTTATGCATCATATAACTGCTGACAACTTTGTATATAATTTATGTTCAAAGTCCTATAGACCAAACAAACATTTAATAAATAAATGAAACTGCGAGTACGTACGTTACATTGTTGTATATCTCGTCACGACATATTAATTAACTATAAAATCACGTATCATGAGTGATTACATCGCAATGATTATATCGCAACGTATATTATCTTAGACTCTTGGCTGATATTAAGAATACGGAATTAATAATATACAGAGTTTAACAAAAGCAAGTGATAAAACTTTAGGGATCAAATGTGTTCCTGATATGGAGTTCACTGTGAAAGAAGCAGCGTGATTTGTATGGCGGCTCGGCGACATGAGTTTGCTTACACAAATCGCAAAAAATTTTTTCGCTTTCAGCGCTGTTACTTTCACAGTTAACTCTATATTAGGGACGCACACGATCCTTAAAGTTTTATCACTTACTTTTGTTACACTCTGTATAACTATCCATTTTTTCCCTTGGAACAAAAAATATTTCCAATATGAGAAATTGTAAGCATATGAATGATGAAAACCTTATGCAAAACTTTATGAAACCTGCTGACTGTCTAAACTCGATGGTATCAGGCAAATACTGACCCCGTGTGCCCCGGGTATTAGTGGCAGTTAATTTTTCATATATTTTTAAGTAAATCATCGGCTTATATTATATTTAGGGGTAAACGGGCAGACGGGTTACCTGATGGAAAAGCAAATGCCGTCGCCCAAGGATATTCGTGGCATCCGAAGAGTCGCAAGTGCGTTGCCGGCCTTTATGAGGGAATAGGGAAGGGCAATAGGGATAGGGGGATTGGGGAAGTTGGGCCACCGATAAACTCATTCGAACGAAACACAGCACAACGTGGTTTCACGCCAGTTTTCTTTGAGGCCGTTTGAGTCGGCCCATTTGTGCCGAAGGATGGCTTTCCCACGGCAAAAGATACTGCAAGTTGCTACATATGCAGTAGTTAACAGAACTGCGGTCGTAGTGCTATACATTACCAACAATACTTACCCCTAAAAAAATTATTCGATATTTATACTTAAACATGCATTCCAGATTACATAACACATTGGAGATGGTATCAGTGAGACCTTTGCCGGCCGCCCTGGCGGATAAGGCGCGCGTGGAGTTGGGAGAGACTCCCGAGGCGCTCGCGGCCGGCATACAACACCTCAAGGACTGGATACACGCCCAGCCACACTTGAGAGCCAGGACAGGTAATACTGAAAACTATACATAAGAAGTATTCAAAAACTAAATCATTTGCAGAGCTATAAAAAGATCTCAAATGTAATGTCTCTACATCACGTGCGAGTTTGGTCCCTTGGAACACTTTTTATTAAACTGCGCCAGAAGGAGGGTTATGTTTTTCGAGAGTATGTATGTTGTATAATTAAATAAAGGGAAACTATTTAAATTACTGAAAGAAATACTGCTAAGTATATTTTCTTATGTATGATAAAAATTATGTATATTAAATGATAAAGTAACTTATTCATAAACCTATTTTTTCAGATGACCAATGGTTAGCTGCATTTTTGAGAGGCTGTAAATTCAGATTGGAACAAACAAAAACGAAGTTAGATCTTTATTATAGTTTAAGAACTACTGCACCAGACTTATATACTTTAAGATACAATGATCCCAAAGTTTGCGAAATAGTCGAAAAGGGGTAAGTTTTATTACGAAATTTCGAGTTTTGCAAAGATATTAGTGACCACAGCAAATATATCAAACCAGACCAATCAATATTGAAAAGATACGTGGTCGCCCCTTATTTTCAACACCTGTCTTGCGAAGAAAATATGACGGTGGTAATAATAAAAATCTAAGTAAAACTACAGAATACATATCTTAGATACTAATAATAAATAGCTAAAGAGTTTGTTTGTTTGCATATTTGTTTGAACGCGCCAATCTCAGGAACTACTATCCGGAATTGAAAAATTCTTTTTCTGTGATGGTTAGTTATCGAGGAAGGCTATAGGCTATATAACACAATTACACGACCAATAAGAGCCGAGCAGTAATAAAAAAAAGTTGTAGAACGGGACAATCTATAAAGTTACAGCGGGCAACGGCTTGTTACAAATATGTATTTTGTGGTTTTGCTTAGATTTTAAACATCACCCCCGTTCTCATTTTTTTTGGTTTAAAAACCAAAATATGCAATGCCATAGAGTTGAGTTGGCTTAAACAAATAATTTATTTTCATCTCCTAAATGACAAATTAACGTTACTACTAATATTTTTATACTTTAAGGCTTGACGTACTATTGTTGATATGCGGAGTTCGCAAAGTATTAAATACTAATATTTAATTCGTTTTAAGAATAATCGTGACGATGCCGAGAACAAAAACCCCGGATTCCCCCAGGGTAACTGTGCTGAGAATCGGCGCCTGCAACACGAAGGAGCACTCGGTTATCGACGTTATGGCTGTTTTCACTTTCCTTAATCAGGTACCACTATAATGTTGTGTAGCTCTATCTTGAGTGATATATTATACTTTATATAAAAGTCTTTTTGACCAAGCACAATTTCCTCCGGTTTCTGAAAACAATTTACTTTAAGAAACCGGGTGTTAGAAACTTTCATAACATGGGCTTTACAAAACTCAAAGGTCGTTTTAGACTTCGGCACGAATGGGCCGGCACGGCCACGGCCACGGCCTCACAGAAAACTGGCGTGAAACGGCGTTGTGCTGTGTATCGTTCAGTGAGTTAGTTTACCGGTGGCCCAACTTCGCTAATCCCCCTATCCTTATTCCCATTCCCTATTCCCTCAAAAAAGGCCGGCAAGCACTGGCGTCTCTTCGGATGTCACGAGTATCCTGCTCGATTGCCCCTAAATAATCACAAAAAAGACTCGTAGCCAAAACGTGTAAAGAGTCATCAAATATTTTCAACTTATAATAAAGTTAGATAAAACCAAAAAAATATATTTTTCAGATCAACTTTATGGAAGATGACAATATGACGGTAGCTGGAGTGATAAATATCATAGATCTAAGGAATTCCGTATTCGCCCACTACACACAAGCCTCCTTAAAGCAAATAAGGAACATAATCATCGCTCATCAGGTATGTTATATCACTTAGATTCTTATTGCTCGGGAAATAATTTATTCAATGTAGAATGATTGCCAGTTTAATCGACTATTTTAACTGCCTATAAATCTCTCATTATCCTGATAACGGGAAGTAGAGCAGTAGAACTACTAGCTATTAATATATTCAGTTGGTAAGCGCGTTGGTAGCTTAAGCCGGGGGTCGCGGGTTCAAATTCCGCCGACGGAGCAAAAGTTTTTCTATGTTCCAGGGTCTTGGATGTGTATTAAATATGTGTGTCATAATATTAAAAAAAATCTTAAATATGTGTATAATATAAAAGAATTAAATATATTTCCATTGTCTGGTACACGTAACACAAGTCCTTAAGGTACTTACTACTTACCACGGGACCAGGCTGACGTGGTGTGAAGCGTTCATAGTTATCATGTTGTTATATTATATATATACAATTATGCATATCGTACTTCACTTAAGGTATTATACATATATACCTTAAGTGAGGTTCGATCATAATTATATGTACTATATTATAAGTACTATATCATAAGCTTAAATTACAAAGAATGAATTCACGAAATATAATGAATATTTCATGGATAATACTAACATTTGAAATAAAAGTGTTTTATTAATTTCAGGATGCTTTGCCAGTAAGAATAAAACAAGCACATTTCATCGGAGCATCATACATGTTTAACACTCTCATGAAGTTCGTTAAATTATTTTTGTCAGAAAAAGTTAAAAACAGGGTAAGTATTTATAGTAAGTAGTTTTCGATGGTTAGTAGTTTCGTTTAAGCCTAAGTTTTTGGTCAAAATTGGCTAACAAATATTAATTATAATTATTTAAAAATGTAAAGTTAAATTTCCTTGTTAAAAAAAATTATTATACAAACTATAATTACTCTAAAAAAAACTGCATTTAATGAGTATAAACTTGTGACAAGTATCATGCAATTTTTTGTCATAAACAATGAAAACACTGATCTCTAGCTGTAGCTTAATTATTATTACTGTTAAAATATTTATTAATATAAATTTTTACCTGTACCATCTTCTATATAATTAATTTTGTATAAGCTTTTGTTGTTATGACTTATTAATAGTGGTTAAACTCTATATAATATTCTAGTTTGTCTACTGTATGTTTCCTTACTAGCCCTAAACCACAAACTAAAATAAATAAATGGTGTGTTTTTGTTAATTTTCAGTTCCATATGCACAACGACGTAAACACATTACACGAGTTTATTCCACCAGAGTTGCTGCCTGAAGAATATGGCGGAACCGGACCGACTCTACGGGAAATTAAAGGTTGGTAAACATTTCGTATGTTTCATTTACTTTTGTAAAAGTACTATTAGTACACATACAACTAGTACGTGGTTGTACGCTACGTTACGGAGTTGAAATAGGGCCGAGGTTGGTCGCGTTATGTCAAATCCAGCCGACAGATCTCGACTTGCATGGAATCGACATATGCCGACCAATCATTTGGTCGGTATATGTCAATTCATGCGTCATCGCAGGCCTGTCTATTATTTTTTTCGACGGTACGATGTTGTAGTAAAAGCTAGCTCTTCTTTATAATCAAGAAAAATTAATCAATACTTATTTATAAATCCTGTAGTGACAAAATAGCAAAGTCTGTAGGTGTAGCAAAGTACTTGAACTATAAAATATTATCGGAATACAGATGAAAAACAACTCTTCTGACTCGGCCTACTGTCTCTTTTTAACCGACTTGCAACGTATGTATGTTTAACGATTACCCAAACGTTTGTGAACCGATTTTCAAAATTTTTTCTTTGTTGTGTTAGGTATGACGCGATTTTGGTACCATGTAATGGTAAATTATATTAGAGGATTCGAGAATTTTAAATGGAAAAATCCTATGTAAATACTACCAAAAAGTAACATTTGGTACCAAGGTGTACGATGTACAATTGTTCCGAAAGTGCTGAGAGAACTCCTGATTCTACATAGATATAAGTTTGGGGCTTTCGGCGTTGTTATAAGAAGTGTAAGCAAATGCTACTAACCAAAATATATTATTAACAGCATCACACCATGCATCATTACATTATAACCCTAGAATACCCCAAAATGTATATTATGGACCTATGGCTAATTTGATTTTATGAGAACAATACTGAGCAATATACCAAGTGATATCAGTACCTAATTGAGAGAACTGTTGATTCATTATATGGACACAATTTTGGGGGTTTCGCCGTTGCTTTAAGAGCGCAACGCTGTCGAGTTCACCAAACAACTAACAAGCTAAATGTCCTAAAACAGAAAACCAGACCGAAGATTTTTTTTTATTTTTAGCCATTTTTTTTATTAATTTACCCAGTATTTGAAGTCTACCCAGTTCCATAGATTTCAGATTAGCTAATGACATGACTTGACTTTAAAATTGTGAAGAATTGTGCCCACAAGTAGTTGAGGTTTAGCCAAACTCTGATAAAAGCCCTAATAGAAACTAGAACTAATACAATTTCATACTTTTAAGTTTTTAGAGGTTTCTTTTTATTGTTTTCTCCTTGGAAGCCGGTTTTTCATTTTTTGTTAAAAATAATAGCCTATTGTGCTTTTGTGGCTAATGTAGAGTTATTTAATTATGTCGTGTGGAGTCTCAAAATAACTAGTCATGAGATATCATAACAAAAGAATATATATATAGTTTTAAGCATTATAGAAATTAAATATGGAAAAGAAATAAAAGGGAAAAATTTTCTGTCGAAAGAAAATTTCGGTAAAAAAATCGGTTGTCTGTAAAGTCGGTTTACAGACGATAGTTGAACGTGACAACGTCTTAAGAAAATACTAATGGAATGGTAGCTTTCTTCATAAGAAAATTTCAATTTCATTTGTTTAATAGATTTGTATGTCCCGCGCTCTCGCTTGCACTCCAAGCCTTAAACGAAACGCCTCAGAGCGAGGTAACGCCGCATGAGTAATGTTTTTTCGTGCGTGCAGCCAGCTCTATCGAAATATAAGACGTTGTCACGTCAAAAATAACAGTTTTATAAAATATGTACTATAAAAATTTATGTGACTTTGTCGAGATTAAATCACACCTCCGAACACTACAAAACAACATCTGCAATAACTTGAATACGATTTACAGATCAATGGAAGCAGAAGGTGGTCGACTTTCACGGCTTCTATGAGGAGGACCTTCAGTTCCGGACAGACGAGGCGCTGCGGGTGAAAGACGGAAAGAAAAACAAAACAAACCTCAATGTAGATTGAAAATGTTTGGGAAAACAGATCGAAGACACATGAAGATTTGTTCCACTTATTTAAGGTCGTTTAGAACGACGAGGTTATCGGTGATCACAAAACACAATTACAATATAGATATTTATATCACTTGTATTATCCGAATTAAAATGTTTAATAACTCGTATGAAATAACCAATATAGTAAACATGACCAAGTGAAATATAATCTACTTTAAGAACTCACATTATTGAAATAACAGCAGCAGCAGTTCTTTGGTTCCTTAAAATATATCTCGATTCGCTAAGCTAAGCTAGATAGCTTGGAACGCATTTAGACTTTAGTGCTGCAATATTTTTACGACAAAGTCCATTGACAACAATAGTTCTTGTGTTGAATTTGGATTTTAATTCAAATACCTATGTAGTAACAGTATTAACATGGTTATGGTAAAAAAGAGTAAATAGTTTTATAATAATATATTGCGCGTCTTATATCCGCCTACCTACCTCATACACGAAAAATGTTGACCTTTATACTAAATTATTGTTTATTTTATAAGACCAATGTTATTATAGTAATTATCTGTTATTATTATTGTTGTTATGTAAGAAAATATCACCTATAGATATAATATAATAAACTGTGATGGTGCTAAAATAGCTTTGTACACGATATACTTTGAACATTATTATTGTTTAATTCATACATAGGTAAAGATTTAAAATAGGAACATATTTTTAATATTTTTACTTATATTATTATTTTTTATTAAAATATGAATGAAAGAGAATGGCGTTTTTTCAATCTATCAAAATCTAACCTGTGCCTAGGGGAGACGTGTCTTACCTAGCTTTAGGTATAGGCGTCCCCTTTAGGCTAGCCTACTTTCGGCTACGTCTAAGACCTTCATTTGGGAATGCAAAGTGGCAATTCGGACGTGGTCAATCCTGTTAATTATTTTACTAGTCTTCTTCGCGACTATGCGGCGCGATACTGTATAGATTATCCTTCTTAAATAATTTTTTGATTACTGCTCTGCTCCTACTAGTCGTAGCGTGATATTATATAGCCTATAGCTTTCCTCGGTAAATGGACTAAGCAAAACAAAAAGAATTTTTCAATTCCGGTCAGTAGTTACTCAGATTAGTGCCTTCAACAAACAAACTCTTCAGCTTTATCTGACTATAGACTAGCATAGATTATTTGTATAGATTTGATGGATTCCATAGATCTTTAGCAGCTGCAGAATTCAAATCGGGACTTCTGCGATGCCAGGGCCCAGACCTTGGCAAGGTTAGATGAAAGCAAGAAACGTATTTAAAAATGTTTGAATTTGTCAAAACGATGAATGATTATGCATAAAATATTGCCAGGAATACTTTGCCCTTGCCAACGTGATATCTAAAAAACAAATCTAAAAAAAAAACGAGAAGACCGGCTGATGATAGCACGCGTCGCTTATGAATATATCTGTGTGTAATCTTCGTTGTCGACTAACACGCAGTGCAAAATCGTGTAGTGTGTGATTGGCCGTCCCCGCCCCCGTACCTACACTGTACAGTGTACACTTCTGTTACGAAATACAATCTGTTTTAATCAACAACATTCAACAAGCAATACTACGTGTGTTTTTTTGTAAAAATATTATATTTGGAGTTTTGTGTTGTCGGTGTCAAGGACCGACACAAGGACTGTCTTAAAAAATAAATGACGATAATAATTGCTTTGTGAATCGGACAAATAAAAACTGGTGACCGAAAGAGGTTTGTATGTTTTAACCTTTGTGCGTTAGCGATTATATTTTGGCATATCTTAGAATTTTCCGTTTTGCTAAAATTTTGTTTTATAACATCAGTAGGTAAATAAAAGTTGACTGCTTGATTATTATCACGAAAACCCACCACTCTGGAATGACATTTTTAAAATTATTTACTATCCGAAAACTATAGTAAAGTTTAATCCTTACTAATATTATAAATGGAAAAGTGTGTTTGTTTGTCATTCCTTCACGCTCTAACATTTTCTCTTCTCTATCTTTGGCAGAGACTTAGTTGAAAGGATGTAGAGTAACATAGGCCACTCTTGGTATCGAAAACACTTCACGTTTTTGGGAAAAATGTAGTTCTACTAATTTCTCGAATTCCGCGCGAGCGAAGTCGCGGGCAAAAGGTAGTTATAAAATATATGAGATTTCGTCGAATAGAAAAATTAATCCTGGCAATGATAAAAATTTTATCTATAATTATGTAAGGTATAGGCCTAGGCTTAGATGATAATAATTAAAATGTTCATTGTATTATTAAATTTTCAAATCACATTGGCCTGATAAAAATTATGTATACCATGTCTTCCACAGTCCCCTTGTTATGTTTAATCTTTATGCCGGATTTTAAAGGTAATTCGCTAATAGATAGATTCTCGTCTTTTATAATTTAATGATTTTTTCTAGATTAACAAATGTTATGGTAAACGAACATCAAATGCATGACAGTTGAGAATAGTTTCTATAGAAAAACAATATTGTTGTTTTTACTTTTAATAATGTCATTGAATGTCACTAAAAATTAATGAACAAAAATGATAGTCATTAAGTCTTGCCTCACTTCATAATATTGAGAAAACAGAATATAATCACTATAATTTTGACTCGCCAGCTTTATGCTCGTAAATTACAGGATATATAGAATTACAGGGAAATGATATTTGATTGTATTTATAAATATATATTGAGCGTAATATTGACCTTTTAGTTTTAAGGTTGTATCGTTCCAATTTTAAATTTATTAAGAATTTTTCAGACAGCTTATGCAAGTTATTAAATAGCCAAAACATCCTGTACATTATATTGTGATTACAAAGCAATAAGTAAGAGAGTAAAGACAAAGCAATAAGTAAAATTGTTTGCTGATTGATTGCAGATAGAAGATGGTATCGGTGAGACCTTTGCCGGCCGCCCTGGCGGAGAAGGCGCGCGTAGAGCTGGGGGAGACTCCCGAGGCGCTCGCGGCCGGCATACAACACCTCAAGGACTGGATACACGCCCAGCCACACTTGAGAGCCAGGACAGGTATAGTAACAACAACCATAGGACGGTGTAGATGTTGTTTTCCATGCAGGTTTTTAAGGTTAAAAACAGGGGCTCAAATTCAAGCTTGGAATGTTGTTTTGACCGCAGGTCGCATTTTTCAAACAGCATACCATAGCAGCATTATAGGCAAGTACTAACGACATTCGACGCCTGCCTGCCTGCGAATTGAGTACCACGTAATGTATGAGTTTTCATCAGAGATACGGAAAAAGTGTCGCGAAGACGAATCTGAAAAATATTATGTATACTGCCTAATCACACATTCCACTTACCTATTCAGCTTTTTAATCAAATTTAAAACGATTGCAAATTTTCATTTTCATCCGATTTAGTATTCCTAACTGCTATTTTACTTCAGTAACTTTTATTTATTCGTCTGTATTTAAGCAGGCTAAATGCTCTTGAAGGCTGCGCGTCTACTGTACTCTGACTGAATCGGAGGGTGCGAATCGAACGGAGCGTCGTCTGTTTTACAACACGGTCACATAAACTAGACATTTGACGTTGATAAAGAAATGTAAAAAGACATTACAAAATGTCCAGCAAAGAAAAATCAATAGAAAAGTAGCCCAATTTTTCGATACAAGCATCGATATTTTAGCTAGTTTTCTGTTGCTTTGCTATGTTTTTGTACAATCAGAGAAGTTGAAACAGATACATATCGTGGATCTAAGTGTCTCTGTCTAATGGTCGGGTTATGTCAAACTCAGCCATGGCATCACGGCTTGCACGAAATTGATATATTACGACCAAATAACGTAGGTCCGTTAACTGGCTCTCTTTCAATTTCCCCCATAATACATTTCTTCATCAAGGTCAAACGTCTAGTTAATGTGACCGTGCTGTACTATCCTGATAAGCTACTCAGCGTATCAGGTGTGTGTTGTTGCTTTCAATTCAGCGATAAAGAAAAGTTATGAAAAAAATTAAATTTCAGCTTAAAATGTTTAAAAAATGATATTTTTTTTCAGATGACCAATGGCTGGCTACTTTTCTACGAGGATGCAAGTACAGATTAGACGATGCGAAGGCAAAAATTGATATGTATTATAGCTTGAGGACAATGGCTCCGGAATTACGACAAATAAAATATAGTGATCCAAAAATTAATCAGTTGTTAGAGCGTGGGTATGTTGAAATATTAAGCGTATTTATTGATTCCAAATCATAGACAAAGGTATAATTTCTCTATGTTCCAAATTCACAATTGTCCTCTATATACCTCACCCAGTACATGTTTGTGGTACACTTTACGGAAAAACTATAAAAGCTTTGGGCCACAGCATAGTAATTTGAGTACTTATGGAGATGTGTTAAAAAAATTAATAATATTATTATCGACAATAATAAAATAATTATAATATTGTAATACTAATGCCATCTATGAGTTGAACTGTAAAGTTAAACTTATCATAATAGTTGTATATCTCAAGTCATATATGGCGTTAGACGTACAATATAATTTTTATATTTTTACTAATCACTACCGTAAAATTATTTTTACAAAATATGTCACTGTTATAGAACTTGACGACCTCTGCGGCGCAGTGGTTGAGGACCTTGGTAGCTCACGCCGCGGGTTCGAATCCCGCCGATGGAACGAAAGTTTTTCAAAGTTCTTGCCTCGTGGATGTGTAATAAATATGTGTATAGTATAAAAAGTATTAAGTATATTTGCGTTGTCGGCGTATGGGGCCAGACTGACGTGGTGTGTGCGTCCATTGATATATATTATATTA
>JAOTAV010032288.1:0-19766 GCA_026546445.1 Cyclargus thomasi
CATTTCTAAAAATGTGGTGCGTAAAAACTTCCTACACAAATTTAGTAAATTTACTATGGAAATTTTTAACAGTGTAGGAATAATATAAGCATTATTCTATATCTGAAGTCAAGTGGTCGCTAATACTAAGCAATAACATGTCCTGCAACGCGATATAACCATCTATAAAACAAGCTAAATATACCTAAAAACCATATCTCAAAACGCTGACAGCTTCGCCAGCATTAAAATCTTCTATCACTAATCAAACGAGCGGTTTTAGCGGAACAGTATCTTCATATACCGTATATAATGTCCGTATTTGAGATCAGAAAATATCTCATTGGCATCCTCCATCCGGGATTGAACCCTCCACCCTCTCTAATGAGAACCAAAGGTCTACACAATAGGCGATGGACGTATAAATAAATAAAAAATCTTATCAACCAATATCTCTTTACAGAAGTCGGCGGACTCCTCACCACGGAGCTGCACATAACCCCACACGTGGCGCAGCGCGGTCGAAACGTCACCATGGCCTGCCTGTACCGCATCCACGAGAGCGAGGTGTACTCCGTCAAGTGGTACCGCGGCTCACAGGAGTTCTACCGGTACTCACCGCTCGAGTCGCCGACCACTAGGGTTATGCCTGTCAACGGGATTAAAGTTGATGTGAGTGTAATTTTTTATATTGCAGTTAAGTAATGTGGGCCAAAGCTACGGCTAGATGTCCCCAGTTGTGCGTTAATGGACAAGCATTGCCAGAAATATATTATCAAGAAACAGAAAAAATACACGGTGAATCTACTAAAATAAAAATAACAAATTTTCGGTGCAAGCGCACCGTACGATTGAAGAAAGGTAAATCTATTTTTTTCTTCTGTTGTTAAAGTTCCGTTTTAAGTGACTGACTTGCATCGCCTCGTCACGTTTTACGTAAACCAGAGCTGGTACTCACAAACTGCATTCAAATAAAGTCGACGGACTATTGCTGTTCTAAACATACACTCATAACAACAACACAACAACAACGTCACGTTTAAGTAAAACTTGTCATTCCGATTAGTTCGTTTGAGTCTTAGGAGAGAGATTTAGGAGAACGGCACCTGACTTTATATCCTTCGCCAACAGAGGCTGCGCTCGAACGAGACGCACGTGGTGTTGACGCGGGTGACGCCGGCGCTGAGCGGTAACTACAGCTGCGAGGTTATCCAGAACGCGCACTCCTTCCCGCACCACATAGCGCACGCACGACTTGATGTCGTCGGTAAGTGTTAGGACACTCAAGGACGTTTGTATTAAGGAATTTAATTTACCTGCTTTTATTATACGTTAAAATTTCCAATCACCATCCCGTTACGGTCTGAGAAGACCCATAGTATGAGCTAAAATCTCAGGTTAGTGCGGAGGCACTAAATAGAACTATTACAATATTTTAAGTCATTGTTCTCAATAATAACTTAGGTCTTAGTCTATTTTGCAGAGTTTTTTTTTCTCTGTACTATTTTAGTCTTTAGTCTTTGTTTAGTTTTATTTAGTTAACATTATTCACTTGTGTACTATCTATAATTACTCCATATTTCTCCATACCTTGTCGTAGGTCTGCTGGCAGAGATCTCTTCTAGAGATAAGCACACCTATGTACTGCCACTACGTTTTCTACTTTAAGTTAGTTTTAAAAATCATGTATGTACATAAAGAATAAATAAATAAATATTTTTCTACGAAATTCGTGCTAAGCCGGCTTTAGAAAAAAAACCTTTATAACACAGAAATATGAAGAAATATGTTACATACTTAATCTGCACTCCATATAAACGACCGGAAAGCTGTTAAACTGACGCGACTCGATCTCAGTCTAATCTCAATATAGATACATTCGCGACTGATATATAGTGGCGAGCACATGGTGACGTTTGGAAAATAGAAAATTGTGTGTCGGAGTGTCCATGAGCGACAGGTAGCCCGTCTGCTTGCTTTGCCCCCTAAATATCATAAAAAAATTGGGATAGGGGATTAGGGAAGTTGGGCAATTTCGGTCGCGTGGGCCCATGCGTGCCGAAGCAAAACTCTCAAACGGTTAACGCGTATGAATCAATGATATGTGTGGTTTTACTTTCGAACAGTTTCTCTCGGTTTGTGCTCGTCATCCGACAGTCAACACGTGCGTGTCATCGTGCGAGACATATAATATAATATCAAATTAGATTATACGTTATTTTGAAATAATTTCCTATTGCATTTAATTCTTATAGGGCCCGGGGAGGTGAGAGTGTTATTTTTGGATTAACTCGAGCGTCGTGGAGACCTAGTGCGTTTTGTAAAATAGGTAATATGAAGACTCTTCTCCAGAAGAGAAGGGCATTTTTTATTTTAGCGGTTGGATAAAAAGTTAAGGTTAATAAAAATGAAAATTCTATTTTTTTTAAATTGAACATTTATTATACGATTTTAGACAGCAAGGCTTAAAGCAAATGGCTGAATTTGACATAAAATATCTGGGAGGCTTGGTAACGAAAATATGATGCTTTGTTGTGCTATGTTATTACAGGCTTACCTTATATTTAAATCATCAGTTCTTTAAGTGATAGGTTCTTTGGCGTATTTTTAAGGCCCCTTATCTTAATCTGTCATCCAAATATGATCTGATCGGTTTCAATTACATTTTGGTACTCAAAAATAGCTTTTTAAGAACCGAACTAACTAAGAAATCTGATTTTTATTCCATGATAATAAGAGATATGTAGAAAGCCGACACTAGCTTTATCTGACGCGCTCGAGTAAATCCAAATTTCGCCTCATGGGCTCCCTTACTAATATGTCACGGTGCGGCTTTTAATCATAATAATAATATAATCATAATATCTTTATTTGCTCGAAATGTGTTACAAAAGGTGACACAGACTTTCTTCCATTAACGATTATAAAATGTATTATCCTTAATGGAAGAAAGCTGTGAAAACTGTTTTGATCGTCGATCTTCAATATATCTTAAGATCAATAAAACTACTAAATATACTATTAAAATATAATTTAAATTGTAAATGATTTACTAAAGTGTACTTAATTGAAGAGATTGACTTTATGGTTTATGTTATGATTGCATTTAATTTTAATTTTAATTAATCTTATTCAAAGGACCTTTATAAAATTACATGTCGGTCCAGAAACTCATTTTAGTTCAGTGTTTGTCACTAAGTGCACAAGTTGGAAGCAGGTTGATCAATTAATTAAATATTCAATGACAATTCAAATTTTAAATAGACAAATAAAATTCAAATGGAATATTTGAATAAGATTACTTAATTAGAATTAAGTTAAATCACCGTTAAATTTTTAACATTCATTCATCTTTATAAAAAGTGTTAATTTTATGTGTGAGAATAAATAGGTACATTAATAATGATAATAATATCTCAATATTGTTAACTATTATAATTTAATTAGTTTATATAATATAATCATTTGTGATAAAAAAATTAAATTGAAAGAATCTTACATTAATAACATAGACCAATTATTTTAATTTCTCTATGATCAATAAATAATAAATAATCCATAGTTTATTTATTAGGATTTGGTATCTCCGCCTACTTCTCGCTTTACTGATTTACTTGTAAAAATGGAATTAATTTATTACGAAACTGCCCTAAAAGCAACTAAGAGGGGGGAAAATGACCCTAGGCATTCCTTTACACGCGGGCAAAGCCGTGGGTAAATGCTAGTGTTGTAAAATATAGGATCAATATTTATTGTAACTCATTCCCATTAATATTATAGACAAGTTGATACCCGCAACTTATGCCCGGAGCCGGAACATTTTCCCGGGACAAAAAGTATCCTATGTGTTGCCTAGACTTTATAACAAAAAAAAAATGTATTCAAAGCCGTTCAGTACTTCCGAAGATTAGTGCGTACAAAAAGACAAATATACAACTTTTTTTTGGCCGAAAACTTTGGGGTAAAAACGAATAAACTGCGGTATTTGCAACAAAACATTATCTTCAAGTACAATATTAATGAAAATTAATAATGATTGATCAACGTTGAGGTTCGGATAATCGACGCTCCACTGTACATATAGCGTTACCCGTTACAATGGGCAGGTATAAGCAGGCGACCAGAATCGAACATAACTCAGAAGTAAGCAGTATGTAGACGTCGCCTCCAGCTATAATGAACTTTCTATCTTTGAGAGACATTCCTCATATTTTGTTGCTATGAAGCTAGGTTTAAGCTAAAGGGGAAAGCCACACTGCTTCGTTGCGTTGCGTTTACTGTAAAGGTGTCTCTTCGATCTTTAACACAAGCGTCTGGTTGCGAAAAAAAACACTATTTAAAAAATGATGGAAGTTTCTTTTTGGTCTGTGCCAAGCAAAGCTGTGACGTCATCAGTCGCTGGACAAGTCTCGGTAAAAGAGGATGAAACCTATGGCCTACAGCCTAGTTCATTTAATCAGCCTAGGCATTTTATTTGAATTACTGTTAGTCGCTAAAATGCCACCTTATGACATAAGCAATGAAAATTATAAAAACTATAGCTTATACATAAAGTGGCGTTTTATTAGAGTTATTGCGGCACCTGGCAGCGAGGATCAGAATGTCAATTTAGAAAAAATCACAGAAAACTGTCGTGAAACGGCGTTGTGCTGTGGCACCGGTGGCCCAACTTCCATAATCCCACTATCCCTAATTAAGGCTGGCAACGCGACTCTTTAGATGTCACGAATGTCCATGGGTTGACAGTTGCTTTCCATCAGGTAGCCCGTTTGCACAGCAACTCCATCATCTCTCAAATTATCTCGTCCGTTGTTTTGTCGGAACGTCGCAACAACGCAACGCGAGTCGCGGAGCAATGTGGCCACACAAGGTAATTGTGGTTTGAGGTGTGAACTATTAAAGGCTTTCTATACCGCCTAAGGCTTCTAACGGGTACGAATAAATGATCACATATCATTTTGATGGTGCAGCGGTTTAGAAAATAAAATTTTACAACATTCCGACCCCACAAAAGATTTTCATAGGGAAAATAAAAAAGAAAATAGAAAACGGGGAAATCGAAAAATAAAACGAGCGTTGCGAGAATGTGAAAATATTAAATAAACATTACATTACAGATGATAAATAATTAAAGAAAATAAAATAAGGAAACCATGTCATAAAGTTGTAAAGTTATTCCTCGTATAAAAAAAAACGTCGATTAAAAAGTAAAAAAAATATATAAATAACCTCACTTGCCAGCTGAAAACAAACTGATCGGACGAGGCTGACAGCCTACACAAAAACGTCCGCGACTGACGTCAGACGCGGCAGACAGCCCATACAAAACGTCCACGAATGACGTCAGACGCGGCTGTCAGCCCATACAAAACGTCCGCGACTTACGCCTTATAGTTTACACACTTCGTTTACTTTTATCATTACAGTTTTTTACACACTTGTATAATTATGATTTAGATAGCGGCTGTCAGTCGCGTCCGTAAGTCGCGTTCATTCATTGTTTACCGCTTTAGCCTATAATATTTTTACCCAACTTCATAAGCTGATATGAAGTTGTACGCGGAAAACTGCTGAGCTTTCCGCGTACATTTTTCAGTGACATGAATCATATCATTATGTCACTGAAAAATATATCATATCATATGATACAGCGTACAATGTAGATACATCTTTATGTAGGCTTTGGGATTCAAGAAGAAGATGCAGGGACTATTTATATGAAAGTAATATAAATTGTTTCTGATTTTTACGTGAAAATCCACAGACAGACAGTCACACTTTCGCATTACGCAGCTACGCACGGAAAGGAAAAACACAGAATCAATATTTATGCATAAATATAATCTCGTCCCACTTGCTCAGCACTGTGACATATAAAAGCCGATGGAGTGAGACTCATCGCATATGCATGTTGTGTCAATGCATGCATCTAGTTTATTATACTCATAATCTTGAAGAAATATGGGAATCTAGAATACGCACAGTTAGAAAAGTTAAAACAGATGAATCGTGGGTCTAAGTATTTTGGTCGAGCTATGTCAAACTCAGCCGACAGATCACGACTTACATGGAATCGACATATTCCGGCCAACTGACTTAGATCCGTCAACTGGCCCTGTTTCAATTTTCCCCTTGGTATAATCAGGTATAATGGGGGAAATTGAAAGAGAGCCAGTTGACGGACCTGCGTCGTTTGGTCGGAATGTCAAATCCATGTAAGTCGTGGTCTATCGGCTGGGTTTGACGTAACTCGACCAACTTACATTGGACCCGCAATCTGGCTCCGTTTTAACTACTCTGATTGTACGTGGGACTATAGAATGAATTATCGCTAGGCGTATTTCCGAACTTTTACCATTTTCACACCTTCAATAGGAGAACACATATAACATTCCCTCAACGAACTTTTGTACTGCTGCGATTGTCCATGGGCGACGGTTGTAGCTATCCATAAGGTGACGCGTTTGCTCGTTACCCCCTATTTTTATAGGCAGATGTCGATGCCGGCCTCTTGTGATGTGACTGGGTTTGCTATAGCGAGATTAACTTCTCTAATAGCACATATAAGTTGTTTTGAAAGTGAAAACCGTGTAACATCATTTATCGATTTTGTTCAATAACTATCGTGTTCAAAACTTTCGCTTCGTCAATTAGTTATCAACAAAAAAGTTTAAACGAAAAACCGGCCAAGTGCGAGTTGAACTCGCGCACGAAGGGTTCGTATATCAGAGCTAATATGGTACGGAAAATAGTCTAATATGGTGCATTGCTAAAATTGTGTTTTTGTTATAATTTTATATTTGCCTAGTAAAGTATAAAAAACCTTTGTGAACATTCCAGGTGCCTACTTTTTGCTATTATCAAGCATAAAATGGCAAAGAAAACACTTTTGTTCTATGAGAGCCTTAAGTTTATTTTTTTTTTATTATACTTTACCGGCCGGGGTTATGTCAAACCCAGCCGACAGATTACGAGTCACATGGAATTGACATATTCCGACCAAATGACGAAATTTGTAGAAAATTTTAGTTCATGGTGAAATAAAATTAGTTTTCTCAGTTTTTAAAGTTCTTGTCTGAGTTCGTGTTGAACATCTGTAGCTCTACCAGTGGCGTAACTACAAGGTGGCAAGCCGGCAAAATGCTACGGACCCCCAGCCGGAAGGGGCCCCCGATCAGACCCCGGGACAAGTGACAAACGATTATTTTTTACAATAACCGCTTGACGTGTTTTTGTATTGGATTGACATATTAGAACGAAAACGAATTTGCCACGGGCCTCGAGCGGTATAGTTACGCCACTGAGTTCTACCACGAGTTCAAAGCCGTAATATTATCCGTAATATCCAAGATCGATACTTGACACAAACTACTACTTAATTTCTAATATGGAAAACTCTACAGCGCCTCTAGCGGTCGTTTGCGGGACTAAAATTGCATACTGTTTTTTTTTGGCGTGGCATCGATTATTAATTAAATACTGCTCAAAACTCATGGCAGAGTTAACTACTACGGTGTTTGGCTTTGACAAAACTGACTCTTCTCGTAATAGTTAACTCTTCTCAGGTTTTGTCTTGACCGTAGCAGTCATCAACGCTCGGTAAAAAAATAGATTTTTTCTATATAAAATGCGATGGAGTTCAAAGTATCACTGTTACTTGTCACTTTGTTTTCGGCAATCGCAGTTTGTATATAATTTTTTTTGTAATTTCTATACAAACCGCGATTACCGCTTAGATTTGGCGAAAACATTATAGTCTAAACTAGTTGGTGCCCGCGACTTCGTTGCCCAAAAATTGTATATCACGCGGGGACCGTACATTTTCCCGGGACAAAAAATATCCTGTATGTTGGCCAGACCTAATAGCTATTAAACATGAAAAAGATTTGTTCAAATCCGTCCAGTAGTTCTTGAGATTAGCGCGTACAAGCAGACAACTTTTTTTGTCAATATGTGTTCTATTACTGTTCGTTAGCACCCCCACATGGATTATTTTGTGAAAATATTGAATGTACAGACATCCAATTTTACAGTTTTATTATATGTATAGATATAAATAATCAATGATTGTGGTGAGCGTTATCAATGAAGCCGTTAGCGCCTGTGGTCGTAGCCATTGTCGGAACATTCAATTGCTTGTACTGTTACTGACTCACATCACATCAGCCGGTCTACGATACACCAACGTGATATCTCTCTCTCTCTCTCTCGAGCGTTGTCAAAATATTCTCGATATTGACATAATATATCTCTACTCCATAAAATGCGTACGTCGAGAGACAAATTTCTCGTTCGTAAAAACCGCAACTAGCATCGAAAAAATCGTACTCTTCTAATAATATTAAAATCTCCACTAAATTAGACAAAAATGTGTTGTCATGTAAGGGTTCGTGGATAAAAAAAAAGATTAAAAACAAAACATAATAATTATTGTCGACAAACACAAGATTTTTTTTTGTCATGTTAGGGTCAATAGAGATGAAGAGATAAACCAGAAAACATCGGGTAAACTTGTAGACAAAATTATCACGACGGCTTATCTTAGCCCCGCAGGCGAGCATTACACAATATTCGATATACAGTTACCGTGGGATTGAATCGAAACGAGACGAGCAAGGATACGAATTGCAATGCGAGTTGTACTGGGTGTGAACAAAAGTTATGCCCGGGATGAGGACGAGACCAGTTTTTAAACAATGACTGTAAGTTAGTGTCAGTGAGCTCTCAAGCTAGTATTTTTTACTTCGTGTAGACTAAACTTGCTTTATTTCTAAGCTATAGCTTGACTACAACCGCTGTACCGCGCCCCAGGAACGAGGGACGGGGCGGGGAACGGGTAAGAATACAAAATCTATGAGTAAAAGCTAAACGCGCCGTATTTTTTGAATTCGTCGTCTGCAGTAATGCAAAGCCGCAACGCGCCGCATATCGAGCGAGGCTATCGAGAAAAACAGCGCATTCGGCTCGTGCGGCGCGTATATTGCTGAACAATGTGCGATCATCTTCAATGGCAGCCACAGAAGGCTCTTGCCCACTTAATTAACGAGGTTCGTTAGTACAGTTAAGGCTATAATGACGACCGTAACTCATCGCCGTGCCCAACGACCGTGCACACCCGCTTATTACATCCGAATCGTTAGCTTATGGCACATTTTCAAATGGACCGGCTAGACAGGAGTGATACCATGGGCTCACAGAAAACTGGCGTGAAACGGCATTGAGCTGTGTTTAGTTCAGTGAGTGAGTTCACCGGTGGCCCAACTTCTCTAATCCAACTATCCCTGTTCCCATTCCCTATTCCCTTCTGATATTACCAATGTTCGTCTGCAACGGCAGTTGCTCTTCATCAGATGACACGTCTGCTCGCTTGCCCCCTGATCTCATAAAAAGAAAACGAATTCGCTATCGTAGTTTCTGCAACCGAAGCGAACTCAATGTTTATATACCAAAGACATCACCCGTCTTCGCGCTACTTTATGTTATTAATAGTAAAATATCTACCTTGGGAGAGCCATGCTTGGGCACGAATGGGCCGGCTCGACAGGAGTGATACCACAGCCTTACAGAAAACTGGCGTGAAACGGCTCTGTGCTGTGTTTCGTTCAGTGAGTGAGCTTACCGGCGGCCCAACTTTCCTAATCCCCTATCCCCACTCCCATTCCCAATTTTTTTTTGTTGCTTTCTATCGGGTAATCCGTCTGCTCGCTTGCCCCCTAAATATCATACAAAAATCACCAGAAAAATTTTCGGAGTGATACGACCGGCAAATTCTCAAATAGGATAGAATTCCCTCTAAAAAGTCTGGTAACCCACATGCAACTCTCCTAATATTGCGTTCGTCTATGGGCGACAGTAGTTGCTTTCCATAATAATACGAAAACATTCGTTTACATCGTATGGAATTGAAAATATTTCTATTCCTAGTCCGTTCCTACAAAATCTAGAATGAAGTTTTCTTATTTCGTTTGGCCATAATAATAATAATAATATTGTCAGTGCTGTTCATCAACATCGTCATATTACCACGGCAAGACAATAACTCGTCAGCGAAACTACTGGGTTACGAGACATTGTATGAAAACAATCGACAAACACTTCCGTGAAGAAACAATTTATCCGTTATACATTCAAAGATGGTTATTGAGTTATGAGTATGCAACTTATGATATTCTACGGTTGCATTTACACCTACCTGCAAGATAAGTTTCGTGAAAAATGTCTGACAATCAGTTTGACAGCAGCTTAGAAGTGTACACCCCCTAGCAAGTAGCAAGTGCTGTCGCAACAGTTAGGGTACACGGCGTGAACAAACATCACGCAAAGGTGATGATGATGCAATGCATTTTCAATCTTACGCTTTGAACTGAAGGTGAATTTTAGATATTGATGTTGTAAATGGTGTGTTTTACAAACCGTTTGCCAAACACGACCTTGATGCATTCCAAATTGTACCCTCAGTACATGGCGTAAGATTGAATTGAGGATGCATCTTAGATATTAATGTTGTAAATGATGTCCATCGAGTATAGCTATTTTTTAATCTTCCGCCATGAACTGAGGGTGCAATTTGGATTGCATCAAATTGCACCTTTGCATGATGTTTGTGGCGCTTTGAAGCGCTCCCTGCGAGTACTTGCGAAAGCATATCTAAACATGTACGCGTCGACTCGCAACATCCTCCTGATTCACGATTTTCCGCATGGAATCGTTCCCGATTTCGGAAACTTCTGTTAAAAGTGCCAGGAGTTTCCGTGAGAACGTTTCCGTTTCCGCGCGGAATCGCATCTTGAATTAGGGGGCTGGTAATTTTGTTTATAAAAGAAGATTCACCAGCGTCTAGAGAAATGAAAAATAGGTATTTGTAATATCTATGTCTGTCTCTACACAAGTCGGGGAGGCCGCAGAGCGCGATAGAGACAACTGTATCTTGGATTGAAAAAACCCTTTAAGAGAACAGAAAATCAAGTTTTTTCCGGTTCCTTCTCCAAAACTTACCAATTTAAGTATATTTTTCATAAAAAATTAATGAAAGGCTGGAACTGTGCCCCTATATTTTCTCTTTTTTATATAATTTTGCCAAATTTGTTTTTTGGATGTTTGAATACAGCGAAAAAGTGGCCATTTTTTCAGGTTTTTGAACGTTGATATCTTATTATCATTAATAATTAAATAATGAAAAAAAAAAGAAAACGTAGGGACATGCTAATAGTGGCCACTAACATTCAATTATAACTCTAACGGCATTATACGGGGCGAAAACAGGAGACAACGTTTGTATGGAAAAACTGCCCTAGTGTCTCCTCTTAAGACTTTTGTGTACCTACCGTAAGGAATTTTCGCTTATTTACCTTCTTTACCGATATCTTACGTGATGGTTTGCAGGTGCGATGTATGATCGAGGAGTACTACGACCAGAGCGGTCCCCGCGGACGCGGCGTCAACGGCAACGTCAACGGCGACTCCCGTCGCAACGGTATCTCGCTGCACGAGTTCGAGGAGCTCTGCGCTAACCTCAAGACACAGCAGGTGAGAGACATTTGATGAGGAAGTTGTTGGGGTATGGACCCCTTGAGATTTAGACCTCTTTCTTGTTAAGACAAAGGCGTCGCATTTGCAGAGCAAAAAGAAGCGATGCCCAGCAATGTAGTTTGAGGAGATCTGTGCCAATCTCAAGACATCAGGTTTTTTTTTCGAAAGGGTCTAAATCACTGGTCTGGGTAAGACCTAGGTAGTTTATTCGTGGCTATAACTAGACTGGTGCTAGGTGGTTTGAACTTGTGAGGAGGCCTGGCCCCTCCTAACATTACACGGGTAATATTCTAACCGGGGAAATGTTGGGGAAAGCTACGGAAGAATCTATTATTATCTGACCGTGGGGACACGGGACCGTGCGGGTACTCTGTAGCTCATTTGATGTGTAATCTACCATAGCACATCAAAATATGAGCTACAGAGGTCTTGGAGTACTTTTAACTGAACGACCTCTGTGCCGCAGTGGTTGAGCTTTGGTAGCTCACGCCTAGGGGTCGCGGGTTCGGATCCCGCCGACGGAACAAAAAGTTTTTCAATGTTCCTGGGTCATGGATGTATATTAAATATGCGTATTATGTAATGCTCTTTCCTCAACAAGGCTTTCAGATCACTGACAAACACCTGCAAGATATTAAATGCCAGGTTAAAGGGTTGACACTCGTTAGTTGTATAGCTAAGTAAATTTAGATAATAAGCAGGGCACACCTTTTCTGTATCTGCTCTTTACTAAGTGGTTTATATCACACTATACTACATGTATTTAAATACGATAATTTACAGAGCCATAAAAGCAGTGTTTGAAACTTTTTTGCCTCTAACGCCACACTATGAGCCAGGCCCTGTTGGTGCGGTGTGTTGATTAGGTTCGCGTCGTCGCTGCGTCAAAGGCGCGACGTTTTTTCTTTTCAACGAAGCGATAGTGAGAGTTATCCGTGGTGCTGTTGGAGCTCATATTGCCAACCCTAGTTGCGATGTCATCCGTCGACGCAACGAAGGTGTGACATAGATTGCGTTGAGCAGTTCCCATAACGCAACGTACTAGTGGAACCCGGCTCTTATTCCAACAACATAAGGGTCATTTCTAAGGATAAATCTAGATTATTGAGTCTTAATCATTTACTCTCAATACACTTAATCCAATTGAGATTCTGACCGCGTTCGCCTGGTCTTGTCCTTGAAGGGTCGTGTTCGTCTTCCAATTGAATAGCTACACACTTAAGTGCCACTAATTGGATGTAGAGGACGTAAATGTCGTAAGATTTGTTTAGATCAGAATAAAGAATAATTACAGCAGGTCCTAATTGAACCGAATGACCGTATTTAGGTATACTACGCAAACTTTTTGTATAAACAGTTATTACTACGAACTAAGGAATCTCCTAAAAATGTATAGCTAACGTTAAAAACTATTAGGCTCAAAATAACATATATACAGTCGAATTGAAAAACCTCCTGTTATTTTTGGGTGTCAGTTAAGAAAATATAATATTTTTTAATATTTTTAATATTTAATTGTGATTTAATTTAACTTTATTGCGCAACACAGATATACAAATAAGAGACCGTCACATTGACATACTCTCGTTTAAATGTTTCATTGTATGCTTCCTTTCTCAATTACGTTTGTGGTCACGTATTGTAGAGATATGAATTTATGCGCGTGCTCTATGCCTCTACTGTTTATAAGGTGGGGCGCCTTTTTATATGAAATCCTAAGCATATTATAAATCATAAACAAAAACCATCACCAGTTCTATGTTGATAAGAAGTTCTTTAGAGAACTGCCGCCCTAAAAAGATCACTTTGCACACAACAATATTGAAAAGAGCAATTCATTTTGTCATTTTTCGTGTAAATAATTACTATAATTTTGCAAAAGAGTAATTTAACAATTAATTTAAAATGATTTTGAAGTAACTATTTTATCAAAACTATTCAATTTTTTAACAAAATGTACCAAAACGTAGTACAGAAATCTAGAACAGATTTTTTTTCTGCCTTATTCGGGAATGGCGATATATCACCGACATCAGAGTCCTGTATATATTGACCTTCCCGTATGAGGTGTTTTTAACGTCACTAGGCTAGTACGAACACAAATACTCGCTACTGGGTAAAAAATACCACAGTGTTTATTTGTGCTTCATTTATTTCGTATTCATTTTATAATTGAAGTTTATTTTCAATCATTGCTTTAGTTCAAAGTTTAATCTTAAAACACATTTTTTGTTTAAAAATATGTACTTATTTTTATTTAGGGCACGTTCATATAAAGAAATCAAATTCTTAATTTTATATTTTATATAAACAGTAACATTTTCTTCTTTAGATTGATACAAAATGAGATCAAATCTAAAACTGGATGAAATATTATATTTTTAACTTATTCAAAATATATACTTCATATAAAATAAAATTATAGTATTTTTTATCCATTCTCACTTTACACGCTCTTGTCGTTCGAGTCTGTGGCGCTGTCACCCACGCGGGGAATGGATGTCTCTTTTCTATACATTACCCATGTGGTATTTTTTACCCGGTAGCGACGAGCGCCGGGTTAAAGGCTTGTGTTCAGAATTCAGATGTTCTTTAATAAATTCCATTTACTATTATTAGATAATGGATTCATCGTCAACTTGGTGATATTAAAGCTTACAATATTCCTTGTTAAATACATTAATACGCACCTACGTTTACACCTACATAGCGAATATTCGAAGCACATAAATGGTATTTCTCGCGCGCAAAGTAAATAAGCTGATAATTACATTCCTCGATGTGACGCAAGTGAACTTAATTGAATGTGACACTGTGACACAGATGTCGAACTGCTGAACACGGTTAATCGTAGAGACAGTTCACCCGTGCGACCAGTGGCTTTACCATGAGTTTAAAGCAATCGTATTTGTCGATACTCGATGGCGACTACGTAACTGTTATGTATGGGTAAATTGTACAGCGCCTCTAGCGGTCACTTGCGGAACTAAAATAAAAAAATTACATACTCGAAATTTACGTAGTCGCTATCGAGTTGCGACAATTAACAGCTTACCTAACCCAAAGTAGACCTACCGAGCGTGTCATCTTCGCCGCCTTAACTTCAATTCGAATATATCGTAGTCGCCCAACTTCGCTTCCTAAAACCGCTACTGCCTACGATGTGTCTATTTGATAATACCAGAGGTCGCCCTGTGGTCGAAATGCTACCATGAATATTAAAAATTTATGTTTAACTGTTGGGTCATCGTGTAGAGGTTATCACGTACTTACTTTTGGCAAACAAATCTCGTTACCGGGCCATTAAGTTTTATATTTATCTATTAAACAGTAAAAATGGAGTTTCTGTACATTAAATATTTTTGCAAAATAATCAATGTGAGGGTGCTAAAGAACAGCAATAAAATATGTATCGACAAAAAAACGCGCTAATCTCAGGAACTACTGGACGGAATTGAATAAATCTTTTTTGTTCAATAGATCTAGACAACATACAGCATAATTTTTATCACGGGAATAATGTACGGTTCCCGCGTGATATTTAAATTTTTGCGCAACGAAGTCGCAGGCACCAACTAGTTATAAATATGGAGATAAAAACATATTTAAATATAATATTGGTATTCCACGCTCCTCCTCCATGTCAACTACAACTGGGTGAAATTTCATTCTTCTACAACAACGCTTCGTTCGTAAAAAGGGGTACAAAGTTTTCCGCTCTCGTATTAATATACAGATTGGTCACGAATTGAAATGTCAATGGGTTGACTGCTTAGCTGCGGAAGAGTCCTCAAGTTAGCCTAGAATTTACTAGATGTTTTTCGTGGTATAAAATGATTTTTAATTTTGAGCTCCTATTTTAACGATAAACACAAATTTTTGGAAACTCGTTAAAAACTAATTCTAATCTAGTTTATCGTCTGAATTTGAGTACAAATTATTTTTAAGTTAAGTAACTTGCAACTATGATGTTTTCAGGTCGCGTCCACATTCAAACAGGCCGTCAGTAAAAAGGAGAATCTGGAACACCTGGGCGGCATGAGCGAAGCTTCTAGCGATGGTAAATTCTAATCTTATTACAATTTAAAACTTATTTAGAATGTGACTGAGCGTACTTTTTTAAACATTAATTTAATGGTATGAGGCGAGACCGGATAAATAAATAACACCGGCGTAAAAAAGCGCTTGCGCTGCGTTTCGTCGTGTGGGAGAAGCGGTATCTTATTCCCTAATAGTTCCTTTCTACGTGCCCGTATCCTATAACCTCTTTATCCCTATAAAAAGGCTGCCAACGTCTTTTAGGCTCTGTCCATCATATGATCCTATACAATATTTGGATTGCCTATTTTTGCTTAGCCATTGGAAGAACAGTCCCTAAATACCAATATTTCCACTACAGGCACAACCCACTCGGTCCGCCTGGAGGAGCAGATGGCGTTCTCCGGGTGGATCAACAGCAACCTCGAGCACGACCCCGACCTGCGACACCTGCTGCCCATCGACCCCGAGGGCAAGCGGCTATACGACAAGCTCAAGGACGGCCTGATTCTGTGGTAAGTGCATTGCCAATAATAGAAGAAGGGGTTGGAGACTTGAATCTTGCCCAAGACGCTGGTGGGACGACACCGTCCCTTTATAGAACCAAGTACTAAGTAGGTCATCTTCATAGAAACGGATCGCGCGCGGCTTGATTGTGTGCGTCGCTGATACCTGCACGCACACATAAGCAAAGTTAAGCGGTTTCATCGGTGTGCCTGGTGTGTGTTAAGGATTACAACTTTATGCGCGCGTACGAGGACACACGCACCTTTTCCATTCCCAAGAACATTTCAATCTAGTTCCATACATATTCTGGTAACGATATGCCAAGCCTAAGAAACTTTAAAATTTGCAGCCAATCCCTTTAAGGTGTTAAAATAAAAAACTCGGGCCGCACATTTGATAATTATAATTTTAGGTGGCATTTCTACGAGAGCGATACCCATTTTAAAATACTCTTAATCACTAGAGCTTAATATGTTATGTATTAAAAACTACTTAATGCGAACAAAGCCGCGTACTAAATTATTAAATTAACACGACTTTTTTCAGCAAAGTAATCAATCACTCGTGTCCGGACACGATAGACGAGCGGGCTATCAACAAGAAGAACCTGACGCTGTACACCAAGCACGAGAACCTCACGCTGGCGCTGGTCTCCTCGCAGGCCATCGGGTGCAACATCGTCAACATCGACGCCCATGATCTCGCTAAAGGTACGTGGACTATTTGACCCACAGTATGAATGTCCTTTTGAATTTTCGGGCAAACGACCATTTATTTCATCGAGATTTATATAACCGTAGAGTGGACGCTGCAAAAAAATGGCTTGTTCCACGCCACTGCGGTGAGCGCACCGCAGTGCTCTCAGTCGTACTCCAGCTTTTCACACTAGCGCACCAAACGTTCGACAAAATAAAAGTCACGAAAAATGCCTTCTTGTGTGTTGGGACACTGCATGAATAGTTCAAGGAACACGGGAAAATATAACGGAATATCTTTTCATCGGTGAATATTCTTATTTAGTTGTTTATAAATAAAATTCAAACATTCAATTACTTCGCGCCTTTTTACATCTTTTGTCTTAGAATAAGTACATTCAGAGTGAAATATAGGCCGTAGAACAAAGTACCTACTCACGTAGACGAGTTTGAATTTTTGTAATATTTAGAGTTCTTTATAATTTTGCTACTGTTTAAAAACACGAGATTATTTAAATATGTTAAGTAGTTTATTACTTTACTAATAAAATCGTTAGCATACATACTAATAAAAATTTAAAACATTAAATTAATAATATTACATATTTTTATTCCTTCCTTACTTAGCAAAAATCTTTGTTTTATTTTATCCATTCATTATAATAGAGTCTGCATACATTCGAGTGTAGGCACAAAACTGTGTCACTTCGGTCTTATTCATCAGAATAACCCCCCGCGCTTTTCTACGCATACCTCAAATGTGACATGTTCGATGTTTGAAACAGCTGCTCTGTATTATATACAAGAGAACTCAACATTTTCAAATTAATTGGTTGTATTTTTAGAAATGAAGACATAAGTAGAAGAAGCGGGTAACTAACATTTTTAAAAACTGCCGGTTTGTTGCGTAAGTGGACGCTTTAGGACCGGAAAAACGATTTGAAATTCAAACAATGTGGGTTTCATATATAGCAAGGGCAGACAAGACATAATGAAATCGCTAAGTTACAAGATTTATCAAAATTTTATGGGAAAAAAATTAGTATTTACTCAATGGTTGTAGAAATGTTAGTTGTTCTCTTCTTCCACTTCCACGACGACCTCTGTGGTCAGTTGGTAAGCGCGTTGGTAGCTTAAGCCGGGGTTCGCGGGTTCGAGTCCCGACGACTGAACAAATAGCTTTTCAATGTTCCTGGGTCTTGGATGTGTATTAAATGTGTGTATGATATAATAAAAATATGTGTATAGTATAAAAGTATTAAATATATTTCCGTTGTCTGGTACCTGTAACACAAGTCCCTTAGGTGCTTAGCACGGGGCCAGACTGACTTGGTGTAAAGCGTCCTTAGATATTAATATTATTTATTATTACTTATGTCTTCAATTGTAAAATCATATAACATGTCACGTTATCACGTCAACTAAAGTTATAAAACGATAATAAAATTATTTTTACTACCACGACTGTAACTCGTGCACATAAAATATTGTGTTAACCATCTATGTGTATGTTTAGTTAATATTAAACTTTAACTATTATTAAATTTAAATATGCATTATTAAATTTTTTCACTTTGGCTATGTAACCTTATTATTATCTTAGGGATCGTTCAAACAAATTCTCACAGATAAATATAGCAGATCTGACCTTAGAACGTCCACTGAAGTAGTCTTTGCAATCATTTAAATAATCGTATGACGAAATAGCACATAAAAATACACCTAACAAATCGTAAAAAGAGAATGTTGCATATGAATCAATACACACATTTTTTAAATTAAAAAAAAAACACGTTGTCTTTTAAATCTCAATAAGAATGACACTCTAGTTCTGAATTTAAATTCTCTTGTTTAGGACATTCTCCCTTAGGTCTCAGAAATGTGACAAGGGAGGGGGTCTCAGGAATCATGAAATTTAACGTACTTTATAGATGGTCCCTAAGTTGTAAAATGTTAGTTATGTATTTCGTCCACTTGCGTTTTACTGTGTGGAATGGTAAAATTCTGTATCAAATATACTAATAATGATGCGTTGTTCCAGGCAAGCCGCATCTCGTGCTGGGTCTGCTCTGGCAGATCATCCGTATTGGTCTCTTCAACCAGATCACACTGGAACACTGTCCGGGACTCACGGAGCTGCTCAACGATCAGGTATAGTTTGATGTGCACCTGCGGGACTAAAAAGGTCTTAATAGCAATATCCCAAAGGAATTGCTCTGCAATTTATTGTAGTAAATTTTGTTAAGAAATTGAATAGTTTTGATGACATAGTTAATTCAAAATCGAACGAATTTAAATAATTCGTTGTAAAATTACTGCTCTGCAAAATTAGTAGTTATTTGCAAGAAAAATTACAAAATGACTGTATATAATATATATAGTCATATAAATAATACTTAGCAATATATCTAAGAGCAATTCATTTTGTATTTCGTCGCTGCGAGTGCCAAGTTCCATATGTGATTTTGGTAAGGTTGTGGGAAACTACAAAAAACATGTTATTGGATTAAAAATAAATAAAAATTACAAAATTATTGATACCACAATATGACATATTACAAAAATGGTCTTATCTCGAATGTGCAGAACGAAAATGAGATTATTTTTAGCAAAAAAACGAAAAATCAAAAAAACCACATATGGAATTTAGCACTTTTGTTGCAAATAACTAATTATTTAGGACAACTGTAATTTTACAGTAAAAACTTTTCGATTTTTTAGCAAAATGTACTAAAATAAATTGCAGAGTCATAAATTCCTTTGCAATATTGCTGTTAGAACCTTTTTTGGTCATCTGTACTCATGTCAATATAGCTTTTATAATTATTATTGAGTTTTTGAAACTGACTATATTTTCCGAATTATCATTGTTTTAATAATAACATTTATTTGAATGATGAATGAATTCAATATATGTCTTTTAACCATACAGTAGAAACTTAATTAACCGGATTAATAGCTGTCAATAGGCATTCGGATAATCGAAAATCCGGATAACCCAAAGTATGAAGAAAATTG